>PVLD010007964.1:0-19252 GCA_004027595.1 Dinomys branickii
ACTATCTTATCTATAATTTGGTATTCCCTTTAATGTTTTTGTGTTAACTAATGTGAAGATAACTATGTAATACAACATCCAGTGCTAATTCCCTACTATATTCTGTATAACTTTGTATTTTCTGTATTGTTTATGGCTTTTCTGGTTCATATGTCTCCATTCTTTTGTCTTTAAAATAAAATTAAAAAAAAAAAAAAAAAGAATCCCTGAGCATTCACTGGTACTAAATTGTTCAAGTTATCAAGTTTCAGCTTTTCTCATGTATTACAAGGCTATAAGGCCTTAAAGTATTCAGAGTTGCTGGAAAAATCAAAAAAGGATCAGTAATATAACTGGTTTATTCAACAATCTAAACTTTTATCAGGTACAAATATGAATAGTTTTCCATTTTTCTCCAATTGCCCCTTTCAAGTACGTTCCACTGTATCTCGTTTTTCCATGTCTTGATGGCCTGGTCAGATCCCACAGGTTTCTGATCATTTTCTGCTATTAAAATGTTAGCTCACTAGCAAGTGCAGGGTCCTGAGTTCGATCCCCAGTACCGCAAAAAAAAAAAAAAGTTAGCTCAGTACAATTTAATCTGATTTAAAATTCTACCTCACATTGATCTGAAACATCATCTTGCATTTCCCTAATTCCAGCAGAGTTTCCTCCTAAGGGACTTGGACTGGGGAGGGAATGGGATCAGTTTTCATTTCCTCTTCTCTTGTGGTAGTCTTCTGTTCCAGTGAGTTGTGAGCAGATACACAGGAAGACTCAATGGCCTTGACTTAAGAGATGCCTGTATAGTCTTAACTTTTTCTTGCACTTTCTCCATTTAAGATTTTTCCACGTCTTGATGCCTCTGCATGGCTCCCAACTAAAGCTTCCTTCTCGGAAGTTATTTCTGGTATGAACCTAGGGAAGGCCTTCCCAAAGCCACATATTGTGCCCTGAGAGACCCGCCTCACTTGGTCATTTCTGGCTCCTACTAAATGATTCCCAAGACCACATGAGTTTCCATCTTGTACTTTTCACCTTTCAGCACTTGGCTGCTGCAGATTCTTCATCTGGTGGCATGTCTTCTTGGACACCAAGATGGTTTAAGTCAAAGGGAGCTGCTATTACATTCTTTCAAGCTACAAGGATAGAACACATTTTGCCATAAGAAAAAATGGATTCAGGTTGCTAATAAATCAATAGTTCTTTGTCTCTCTGTAGGGAGCAGTTGAAGCTGGACACTACTTTGGTCCTGACAAAAACATCTTGCCTGAGACAATTCCAGTTAATAGTTGCTAGGCAATCCTGTGTGCATGATACTAACTTCATCAAAAGTACAAATAAACGCCCCTACTGTTATTCAGTATCTCTTCTCCCACCCAGAAAGGGGGCCTCACCTGATCTCAGCTTTCATCTCCTGTCTTATGTTCTAAATACCCTTGCTGATTTTCCCCAGGACGATCGAGAGTTGTACTGGATGCAACAGTTCTCTTTCTCTCTTTGAAATGTGCGTGTGTGCGCGCGCACACACACACACACCTCTGTTTATTCCTACACAAGTGTCCATGTGATCTTAGGTCAGAAAATCCATCCACCTCTGAAAGCGCCCCCAGACCCACTCCCTTTTATTTGGTTGAAGAGAAGAAGCACATCCATCTTCTAAAGAGAAAGGGTCTCAAGTTTGTCACTCACCACTCTTCAGCTCATCATATAGGAATGTAAGGTGAGGCGGGAGTCCGACTGACGGTTATGCATAGCAAATTAACTGTCCTTACTTCTAACCAAGGCTTGGAGAAAGATCTCAGTTTCCTTTTTCTTACATGCTTTTTAGAATTATGGAGACATGGTATCTTGTTGCCATTTCTGGGGTCACATTAACAACAGCAAGGCAACAGATCGAGTGTCTCTTCAACATCCTATTAAGCTGTCAATGCTTGCTACAACCTGCTTGAAATGCACACACTTGTGCAGATACAAAGTATTATGTTGGCAGCAGAAGTACAAGCCATGTTCCAGGAAGAACAGCTTCATGGTTTCTGCAATTGTCAAGGAACAGTAACTTTGCTCTCTCCCTGTGAGATGGTGCCAGCTGGGGAGCGCCTTTGCTAATCACTTAGGATTACAGGTGAGATATTGCGGGGTCAGGGGAGGGCTTTCCACTTCCTTGCACCCCGGCTGTATATTTAGAATCCTCCTTTGAATTTGGCACAGCACACTGCCCATTGTCACTTATTTATGTGTTTGTAACACATAAATAGAAGAACACATAGAGAACTAAGAGTTAGCTTTTTCCCTAAATCCTTACCAGCATTATTGTTTTTGTGCGTTTTTTTCTTTTAAAGAGAATAAAAAATAATTTAAAAAATTAGAAACGATACAGAGTTTCACTAAACAGGATGGTAGGAATTCAACAATGGTACTCATATTGCATACTGTTGTCTTCAAATTAGTTGTTTAGATTACCAGATAGGGGCTGGGGATATAGCTCAGTAGAATAAGCGCCTGCCTAGCAAGCGCAGGGTCCTGAGTTCGATCCCCAGTACTGCAAAAAAAAAAAAAAAAAAAGAATAGATTACCAGATAGAAGCATGCAGAATTGGTCAAAAAAGAGCTTTGTACCCCTTCAATGTACTGTAATACTAGCAGTCACTAGAGTCCTGTGCTGGATAGATCTTGGTAATACAGAAGGTTCTGTTACTATTCAGTGGGTTCAGACTTCTCTGGACTAAAACATCACCAGAAACCTGTGGAATTTCTTCACTACATGCCTGAGCAAGCAGGCACTATTTCTTCCTCCACTATCGGCTTCAGTGTGTGAAAAGGAAGCTGTTCAGAGCGGAAAAAGAAAGGATGCACAGCAAACATTATGCAATAGGTGAATCAAAGTCTCACAATGTCACATAGTGTTTCTCAGTGTCAGTGTGACTATGGTGAGTCTTTCATTCTGGCATTCTAGTTCCATCTTCTACTCCAAAAAAGAACCCTCTCAAAACCAACCAAATAAACAAACACAAAAGCCCCACTGCCTCTAGCATGTGGTCACCCTACCAATGGCGTAGTCTTTTCAAAGCAAAACTGTTGTCCCTGCCATATACTAAGCGTTCTGGAATGGTGCTGGAGTTATCATGAAGAGCAAATACCGGGGGAGCCCTTGCCAGGTTTTATTTTGCTGGTCACTAAGAACGCTAATATCCAAGCCAACTGGGCCCCCTGAAGTCTAGTGATTTTGTTGATTCATGTAAAATTAGCAGTGTTCAAATCTGTGTCAAGGGTGATAAATCGGGGCTCCCAGTCTCACTTCCACAAATATGCCACAGGGCTCTAGCCCTGCCTCTGGTCCCTCCCCACAGCTCTGCCAAGGAATGGAATGTCAGTCTCCACCACGCTCTTCGTGTGCTCCTTTCCCTCCCAGTTTTAGGCCGTCTTTTCTCTTTTCTTTACTACTGTCTTTTCTCAGCCCTTCAGAAACACCTATTATAACCACTGCAGTGAATTGGGGCTTGATGTAACTCGCATATGTGCAGTGTTGTTATTTTTTTAAACTGAAATTCATTATCAGCATTTAAAAATGAGATGAGTTCCCACAGGAATCTGCAAGTCTAGCTTCTTATAAAAATTTGGAAAACCTGGCTTTTACTGCCTAGCAGTAACTAGCTGGAGCAGAAAAAGCCTGCCTCTGTGGGTAGCTCTGGCCCTCCGTTTCCACTCAGCCTGGCCAGCCTGTGTCATGTCCTGCACCTGTTTGACCTGTAGGTGTGTTTCACTCTGTGATGCTCTACTGCAGACTTTCATAAAAGCCAGGGATAGAGGGGTCATCTGGGGATATCACAATAGAGCAAAAATATAGGCCAAGGTGAGGGAATATAAAGAATCTGGTCACCTCTACAGAAACATAAAAAAGAACAAATTTCAAAACAATACCACAGTAAGTGATTTCTCTTCACTCATTTTTTTTTCAATTTTTTTTTTTTTTGGTACCAGGAATTAAACTCAGGACCTTGTGCTTACCAGGCAGCACACTGTGTCACTGAGCTATACGCCCAGCCCTGATTTCTCCTCACTCATAATAAAACAGCTGTCACATTCAGAGACTTCCTCATAGCCTAGACCCCTCCTAGAAGTGATGCTGTTTAATCCTTATAAATTCCACGTGAAGCAAAGCCTATTATTTTACAGATGGAAAAGCTGACATTCAGAGAGAAATTCCTTGGCCAGTTCACAAAGATAGTAATCCAAGTACTGTATGTTGTTATGACTTGCCAGTTCTCCCCTACAATAGACGAGTGGTCCTTCGTCAAAGGATTCCAGGCACCCCGGTACATTGCCAAGTTTAATTACATCAGGTCCTGGACTAAAAGGACGAGCTCATGTTGGCGCTAGGTGACAAGCACTATTTGCAACTCTCACTCTCATTTCCTCTTTTAAATGGAGGCTATTTTCTAAGCACTTGAAGGTTAGGGTCTGGCACCATGCTGTGACAAACAGCAATTATTCAGTAAATATGTTAATTTCATTAGTCCTGGGGCATGACTTAAATTTCACTAAATGTGTGTACGTGTGAGTCTGCATGTACAGCAGAAACAGTAGGAGAATACAGCCCATGATCTCTTCTGTGGTGGGCCACAGAAGTTGTTGCAAAGAACAAAACAGAAAAATACATCCAAGTAAAATGTTTTCCAAAACATGAAACAGCTACAGGAAGAAAAAGACTTAAACCAAAATGCTTTATTTTGTTTTGGAATTTTTTTGGTAGAAAGAGAAATAGCTATCTAATATGATTAGCTATTAGGGTAACTAGTGGATTCAATACCTGTCAGTTTGAATTTGCATGCTTACGTGTTTACAGTGTAATGAATCTCACATTGTCCAACATCTATCTGCATATTGTATATGTTGTTAATGTTTGCTTACTATCGTGAAACAGTAATTTGTACTTCATAAACGTATAATAAAATTTTCTCTCATGAATTTAAGCTAAAATGTGATCATTTACGCTAGAACTGAAATTACTGCTGTTTAATATAACATACGAGAGGAAATTAGATTTCAGGACAACAGATATAGATGGTGATGGAACTATAATCCATTTCTAGATAGGAAATTTCACATCATTAATTTGTACAGTCTCTAACAAAACACCATGCAAACTAACTTGATGACTTTTCAATAGCTCTGGTGTGATTTTATTTACTTATTAGTGTATATTAGTAATCAGAATACTTAGGTTTGTTTTGGGAAATTGGTACATGAAAACACATAAATATAATGTATCTTGATAATTTTTAATCCAGTTACCCTTCTCTCCTTTTCCTCCCCTGCCCCCCCCACCTCCCAAAGTCTACCTTCTAGTTTCTTGTTGATAAAGTGATTTTAGAAATAATAATGTTTGGGAAAGAAATCCTGATAGAACTATGTCAAAATTTTACTATGTTAAAAAGCCCCCCACTCTTCCCTTCCCACCTGCCATGCTAGGGATCAAATTTAGGGCCTCACATATACTAGACAAGGCCTGTACCATTTTTAGTTCATCTTAGTGACTTGAGATTATTCTCTGACATGCAGTAATGGTTTATAATGTAGATTACACCTTTCTGGATAGTTTAAAGCAAACTCCTGGTTCTTTTACACCCACTACTTCAGGTCTGTGGTAGTCATATAAAAAGATAATGAATAAATGACACTACATTTAAACTCTAAGAAGTCATGTATGCTATTATTTGATAGCTAAAACTGAGGCTTAAAGAGGTAAAGTGATTTGTCTAAAGCAACCCAGTATGTCAGTGGCAACGGTAAGTTCAAAACCCTAATCTTATCGGTTGACTCTTTCCAACAGAGACACTTAATCTCATCGCTTAAGCCTCCCTGGTCCATAGGTTACTGTTAAGTACTTTCTATTTTACTTGTTATTGATTTGTTTCCTAATCTTTATTTAGGCTTTGTCAATATGAACATATTTATTAGATCTCTCAACAGAGGATTTGTTCAACGACAACACTGGTATTTGTAACAAGGAAATGTAGGGTATGATAAACTCTACCAGATCCAGGACCTGATTCTTCAATAAAGAATTTTAGGAAAAAATAATAATAGGTACCTATAAATTTAAAAAAATGAGATGTGCCAGCCAAAGGCATTGTGATTTGGAATTGGTTCTAATCCTGATTTGAACAAACCAAGTGTAAAAAAGAAAATCATAGGCAACCAGAGAAGTTTGCTCAGTATATATTTAATGGTATTAAGGAATTATTGTTAATTTTTCAAAGAATAGTGGTTAAATACTAAAAGAGATAATGTAATGTTAGGGATTTCCTTCAAAACAATGCAACAGATGAAGATGTTAGTTTGGTATCTTTCACAAAAGAATACAATGTTCAGTGAGGAACACAAAGTATTGCAGTCCCTTCTCCACATCCTCCTCTCTTGTTTTGAGCACAAAGAGGAGGAAATAGAAGAAAAAGAAGGTAGAGGAGAAGGAGACAGAGGAAGGAGACAAGAAAGGCCAGAGAGACTATATGGTTTTCAAAACAACTTCTAGGTTTACAGACCTAAACAGCAGTGGACTTGGGTCCACTACCTCGTGCTATCCCAACTCACTGGCTGCGAATTAGTGGTTTTCAAGCGAATTCTTACAAAATTTAATGTTTAAAATACCCATAACCGTTCCAACTGATCCGGTGTTCTGGGTTTTAAGCTAAATAATCTTCAGATTTCTAATCTGCCCTAAAATACAATCTTGGGAGACCTTAAAGCGAAAATGTGAGTTGACGCCTGAACTTTCGGTCTTGACTTTGAGGCTCACTCTGTGACAGTCGCCAAGAAGCTACCCCTTCAGGGCTCCTGCCCACGTGACGATGTTGCTGGGGATTTCAGGGTTACAGGAAATCTGGGGGAATCCGAACAGCAGTCACCTCACCTCACCTCACCTCGCTGTGCTGAAGGACGCGGCTTCCCGGGTCTGCACCACGACGACGAAGGGCTTTCAGAATTTAGACTTGAACCAGTTTTCTATGATTTAACTTTTCAGCAACATTTGCACTCTGTGCCTGTTTGAAAAGCTCGTGTTTTGAAAACTTAGCATCGCTGGAGGAGCTAGAGAGCATACGGTACTCCCCACCCTATTCCGCAGGCGGTGGTGCGCCTGCGCGGCGCGCTCCGCACACTTCGGCCTTTTCCCATCCGGCGCGCAGGGGGCGCTGTGCAGTAATGAACGAGTCCGCTCCCGGAAAAGAGTGTCAGAGGGCGGGAGGTGCTGCGGGCTAGGGTCGTTCTATCCGCACCGGCCCTGTTCTCTATCACCCTTTGTCCGCCAGCTTCCCCGGCCCCGGCCTGCGGGCCTGGTTGCTACGCGGAAGAGGGGCGCGGCGGCGTCCGGGCTCCTGCCCGGGAGTTTGAAAAGCGGCTGAACCGGCGGCAAAAGGTCTTCGAGCGGCGGGCTTGCCTCTGCGGCGGGCGAACCGGGCCGGGCCGCAGAGCCGTTCTTGCCTGAGGCCGGAGCCGGGGCTGTCGGGTCGGGGTCTGAGTCGGGGCAGGGGTCTGGGCCGGGGCCAGGGCTGTGGGCGGGCGGCGGGTTCCTCCAGCCAGGGTCCTGTCGGTCCAGCCGGGGTCCAGCCGGGTCCAGCTGGGTTCAGCCGGGCTCAGCTGGGCTCTTCCCCCCGGGACCCTCCTGCCTTCCGGGGCCAGGGTGCCCGCGACTCACCGCGCCCGCTCCCCGCAGACCCCGCCGCCGCCGCCGCCATGGTCTCCAAGGCCGACCCGCTGCTCGTCGTCGTGTCCATCCTGGAAGGTGAGCGGAGCGGGCCGCAGTCGCCGAGCCCGGCGGGCCCGCTGGGAGGACAGGAGCCGGGGCGAGAGCGGCGGGGCTGTCCCGCCGCGGCGGTCTCTGAGCCCGCTCTGTGGTCGCCGCGCCACCGGCGGGGCCCTAGCCCCGGGTCGGACACTTCCGCCAGTGCGGCTTTCGGCCGCTCCCCCAGACAGTCTTAGAGAAGGACTACTCTCTGTCCTTGCGGAGGGAGTGTGTTTCCAGTTGCTTGACGTTGTGACAAGTAAATGACATTGTTCTTGGGGACTCGTGAAGGCAGGCACTGCGCTGGCCGAGCGTGGAGGAGCTGTGTGTGGGTCTGTAAGCTAAGGGCACAGCGCGGAGAAGGTGTGGACAACTGTCGGTGTGTGGAAGGGGAATGACCACCTCTCCGTGGGGAAGCCGGGGAAGATTTACCAGAGGAGGTGGCTTTTATTTGGGTTATGTCAGGTGGAAAAGAAGTGACGGTGACGGGAAGAGCAAAGAGTCCCTAATCCATGGAAAAGCACGGTGTGTTTGAAACACACCTGTGTTGCTCCGCATTCGTTGTGCTGGAGAGAAGATTGCCAGAGAGCAGAGGGCCCAGGACTTGGTAGATAAACTGGGGACAGGTTGTAAACAGCCTGATAGGGGTTATCTTAAGAGCTGTCTGCAGGTTTGGTTGGATTTTTGTTTCCCCCATGGATGGGTATTTTGTAAAGGCCTGGTACTGCTTAGGGGATGAGAGGGGGAAACGGTGTAAACTTACTGTTTCAATTTTGGAATAAGGGACTAATCAGATGCATGCAGAGTTGGGACAGTATTGTTAGATTACTGTCTAAAATATAGGCCTAAAATCATCTTATAATGATTTAGAGTTCTAAAGACTTAGAGTTACACCTGAGCCTTATGCTATGAGGAAAGCAAATGCAATATAAACCTTTCCCTTTGAGAATATAAAGGTCTGTGTACTTGGAGAGCAAATTAATGTGCAGGATCCCGAATATGTTGAGACGCACTATAGTAAAAACAAGTGATGTGCACTCAGTAGAGTTGTGGGGGTGGGGTAGTACAGCGATTGAAATGGCTAGGAGGAGAGCGCACAAGCTTTGCACAGATAGGGTAGAATGGCGTTCCAGGTGACTGCGCAGCCAGGCCAGCTAGGGACGGAACGTGTTGGGTGGAGCACAGAAGAAGGCAGTAAAGTGCCCGGAGTAAAGGAAGGTGAACACTTAGCACTACTGTATTAGTTGAGTGAATAGGCTCTAGAAGAACTTGAAAGCCAAAGAGCTTAGAAGTAGTATTCTAAGAAACAGGTCCACAGCAAAGACACAGGATGATCAAAATATGTAGTGAGCACTTCTGTAGAGTATTACAGTCACATTTCCACCAATCCCCCTCAGAATATTCTGCCTTGCTTCAAACACATCTTATTATTTTTGCCACTTTTTGAAGCAGTTCTTGAACTTTCCATTCATGAATGACTTTGTGAAGTGTGATCAAAAGTAGGGTAACACTCCTGCCTCTGCCATTCTACAGAAAGGCAGCCTGTAGAAATGTCCTTATCCAGCACTGGGTCTGGCACTGTGTGACTTCTGACTTCTCCAGAGTCAAACTGACAGTGAAAGGTAATGTTTTGCATCTATTCAGGATATCGAGGCAGCCACTAGACCCTCATGAAAGAGGATTTCCAGATTTGTTTCAAAAAGTGGCAAGAATGGTGGGGTAAGTGTGTTCAAAAGGAAGGAAAGTATTTTGATAGCTTATTGGTTAATATGTCTCTTACTGTAATAAATTTTTATAGTTGGAACGTTCACCATAGTCTTCAGTCACACGTCATAGTTGTAAGAAGAGGGCTTTACTCAAACTCAATTTAGTAGCAGGATACCAGGAAGAAAACCTGGATCCAGGATGTTGTTGCCACAAACATAGCTAAAACTGCTATGTGATCCTTCATGCAAAGTGTTGCTCTTGTGTTTGTATCTCATGGTAACCACAGTACTCCCTCAAGCTAAGGAGCTGGGATTTACTCTCATCCCTGATTTCCTTTCCATTCCTAATTCCCAAATGGTCAACAATTTTGGAATGCCAATGGTTGGTATTCTTTTATTCTAAATCGTAGTAGGTGCTACATATAAGCTGATCTCAATACTGTATCTGCCTAACCTACTGCAGTCACTGTAACCTGTTTTCTAAGTGTTTTTTCCATTTCCGAAACATCTGCTGTTCTTCACTACATGGCAGTAATCTTTCTGATTGTCTTAAATGATTTTGGTGTCCTGAAGGATAATTTTTTACTCCAAAAAATAGCAAAGACGGCCCTGGATGGGAGAACACTTGCCTTGAAGAAAGTGTTTGATGCCATGAGCAAAATTTAAGCTATATACTAGGTCCAAAGATGAAAGAGAGAAGGTTTCTTTTCTTAATGTATTCGTTGTCTTTGGGTGAAGCAGGCATCTTCTTGTTCCACTGCTTGTCCTGTGTTCTCAGGCTTAAAGGATGTGACTAATGTGATAGTCTAACGAAAATACAGGTTTTTCATATATGAAATTCATTTGTGGAATCTGTTGAATTTTTTAGAGTAGCAGAAAATGAGGTCCAGAGAAAGACCTGAGTACTAATTAGGAGAACCAGCTGAGAGGGGTTAAGATGCCTAAAAAATGAGACGTAAGTGACAGCCTCAGGTTGAAATTTACAGGGTTGCAATCCAGTTCTTTCTGACCTATTGAATTCCAACCAGGTAGCTGGAGCCAGTGTGAGTAGTAGAAGGGATTTATTTACTTAATTATCAGGAGCGGTGGCCCATACCTGTAACCCCAGTGGCTAGGGAAGCTGAGGTAAGAGGAGCTCAAGCTTGAGGCCAGCTTAGGCAATTTAGCAAGACCCTGTCCAAAATAAGGGCGACTTAGAGACCTGGTAAGACCCTGTCTCAAAATAGAAAAGCTGAACAGATGTACCTTCATGTAAAGACCCTTGGTTCACTTCCAGCAGCACACGTGAAAAAAGCCAAACAAATAGTGACTAAAATTCCATCACTGTGTCAGTAGTTGTAATATACTGGTGTAAGTGCATTTAAACTCTAAATTTCAGATGTTATTGCAATCATTACTACTTAAAATTAGGAACCAAGTACAGGAATATTGACATAACCTAAGATCTTTTTATAAATGCAGGTCCTTGGGTCCATATGGTAGATCAACTGGACCAGAACCCACAGTTGAACAGAATTCCCAGAGGTTTCATATTCACATTCATACTTGAGAAACACTGAAATAAATTAAAACTTTTAATTTGATTCCTGTTTTTTATGAGTGATAAAACCGAATGTGTGAGTGTGCGTTAGTTTATGCAATGTATGGTAAGTCAGCAACTGTTAACATGTATTGGTTTTTAGGACACATGCTACATGATCCTGTTTGATTTTTGTACACTTGCAATTAATCTGTAGTCTTATTTCTTCAGGTCGCCATTTCCCTAAACGCCCAAAGCATATGCTTATAGTAGAAGCAAAGTTTGATGGAGAACAGTTGGCTACTGATCCTGTGGACCATACTAACCAGCCAGAATTTGCCACTGAGTTAGCCTGGGAAATTGATAGGAAAGCACTTCATCAGCACAGGTGACTGCTGTTTTAAATTTAGATAACCACCATTATTGGTCTCTTTTTTTTTTAGGCTTTTACAAATACTACCTTATAGCTAAATCATATTTTTTAGTGTTCTTTAATATGCAAGGAAATTTTCAGTCATTGTACTTTGCTATAAGTCATTTAAACATCAGAACAATCCTATGAAGTTAGCATTATTGTTTTTCTACTATTGGAGATGAAGAAACAGTGCTGAGAGGTTAAATAGCTTGGTAACTTGCTCTAAGTGCATTCATTGGATAGTGGTGGTAGATCCCAGCAAGTCTAGCTCATGTCTGAGTCTAAAAGTTTTCAACCACTTCATTAAACTTTTTTTTGGTTAGCAAGTGAGACAGCAGATACTCTAAAAGTACCTTGATGATGTTTTCTAAATGTGGGTTGGAATTCATCATTATTTATAATAATTTATTCTATGATTATTTGGCTTGCCAAGGAAATACAGAAGTATCCAATGGAAAAAAATATATGAGACACTTTCTTTTTGGGGGGACACTTTCTAATTAAAATTATAGCATCTTTTTTTTTATGAATTCTATAACCAGAAAATTAAGAACAGCAGTATTTTTATTAAGGATTGAAAATGTAGCTCCTGGTAAACATAATCACTTCAATACTTGCTCTTTCTCAATACTAAATCAAATGAAAATAGAAAGCTAACAGAGGAAGGAAAGCAGGGAGAAATTTATTTGCTTGTACTGCTAGATGAATCTGTTTATTTAAAAGAATATGAAATTCTCAGAGAATATCAAAATATTGTGTGTCCTTTTAGTAGTGTCTAGAATATCTGCTTAGGCAGGGTGCTGTGTGTGATGTCAGGGCCTGCATTTGTAGCTCTGTTGCAGTTGTTGATGCTCAGTGGTACACTGTGATTGCTACAGACTGAAAACACAAATGAATTTAAAAGCGAGTTTTATGGTAAATGTAGTTAAATAGTAATTCTGCTAGTTAAAATTGATGACAAAGTCCATTCAGCTCAGTGGTTTCCAAACAAAAAAGAGCCCATATTATGCCATTCGGTAGCATCTTATAGAACACTGCCATGAATTATAGTGATTTATATTTTAGTAGTTTGATTTTTATGGTGTTTATATCCTCAGTTTATATTTATAGCTACAAAAAAAGCTGTAAGCATATATTTTTTTTATGTAACAGTGCAATTTAAGAAAGATAATTTTCAATCACGAAGACTGATGATAATTCTTGGCTTTCACTTGACTCTGTGCATTATAAAAGTTTAAGAAACATTGTCCTAGGTGATAATCTCGTACGTGAAATACTAAAATTTTGATGTTTTATATATTAGTATATTCATAAAGAGATATAATTATGTTCTTGATAATTGAATTTTTTAGAAACTAGTGATCCAACAAAATTATAATTATTGGGATAATAATAGGCAATTTTGTCAATGATAATAGAAAATCAGTTCAGTATAACAAAAAAACTTATTCTATAAATTGTTCTGTTACAGACTACAGCGTACTCCTATCAAACTCCAGTGTTTTGCCTTGGATCCTGTATCTTCAGCCAAAGAAACTGTAGGTTATATTGTTTTGGACTTGAGAAGTGCCCAAGAAACAAAGCAGGTATTGCCCTTTTGATGTTTTGTTAATGATCACTGCTTTTAATATATACTGTGTCAGAACCTGACATAGATCATGGTTCTGATGTATGGGACACTTCTTATCTAATATAGGTCATGGTTCTAATACAGTGTGATGTAATATGACGTATCTTATGTTTCAGTTTATGACTTTGCTGTAGAAGAGTCTAACTTTTTAATCATTCCTTTGAACGATCTTCCCAAAGACACTTAGCTTTGAGCCCAAGCGTGTGTCAAAATAGCTATTGCCATCAGCTTAATGTTTTCAGCTCCTGAGCTTTTCTTCCACAGCTGGTCTTTCAGGGCCCCTTGCTTAGGTGCATATTCATCACTCTGTTCCCAGGTATATACGAGCTAGAAATACGAGTTCTTTGACACTGTCTCATTCCCTCCTTTGTAGTCGCCCCGCTGCAGTTTGATCTACTGTTTTGCATTTTCAGTGCTGTGACCTGACGTAAACTCAGCTGTTTCTTTCTTTGGCTATCGTAATAACCTCCTAGCTTGGCTTTTCTCCACTTCACCCTTGCAGATTATATCAGGAGAAGAGGTACTGCTTATAAAATAATGTGTTTTAATTAAGTTTTCAGTTTACATTAGCATCTTTATTGGTCCCTTTCTTTCAGTTTGCTCTAAATACATAATCCTTACGTTTCTCATAATATTATAATAATCATATTATTGAGTGTTTTTAATGTGTCAGGATATTTTCACAGTACTTTGTCACAATAACTCATTTAAACATCAGAACAACCCTATAACATTGGTGTTATTTTTCCTGTGTTATAAACAGAGAACCTGAGTTCTGAGAGGACAAGTAACTTGCTCTAAGCTAGAGTAAGTGACCTTACTGTGACGCACCGACTGTTACAGTTAGTATTGTGTAATAGTTAATACCTCCTCTCCCAAGAGAAAAGAACCTGGGGCCCTGATTCCTGTGTTAGTGCTTTTTATTTTTGAACATGCTTCTTAGATCTTTTTAAGTATTCTCCAAGCTCTTTGTATGTGCTTGACGTTAGAAAGCTTTCAGTTTTTCTTAATGTCTTTGTTTGGTCACAGTACTCTTTCTTAAAAACAAAAAAAAACTGAAAAATTGTAAAGTAGTCAGGTATGGCAGCTCTTGTATATAATCCTGGGACTCTGGGAAAAGGAGGCAGAAAGATTGTAAGTGCAAGCCCAGCCTTTCCAACTTAGTGAGACCCTGTCTCAAAATTAAAAGGAATCAGGATATAGCTCAATGTGAAGGCCCAGGTTCAATACTGTTTAAAAAAAGAAAAAAATTCCTTTATTTTAAATTCCATCATTTTACCCCCTCCCCATTCTTCATTTAAATCTTGTTTTTCTTCATAGACACTTAGTTTACCTATTATTAACATTTTTAATTAACATTTAATTTAATTAACATTTTAATACTTGCAAATAAACTGGCCCAAAATTGGAATCATTCAAAAGGAGGTAAAATTTTTGAATGCTTTAAAAGGCAACTTGTGCTTTCTCCCATCTATGGATATTCATCGCCTCTGCTCTTAGACCTTTCCCTGGAAGAGTTTAGACCCTAAGCCCTACTTGAGTCCCTGACATTGCCCTTACTCACCTTGTCTCCTGAGCACACCAGTGTCTAGAGGGCACTTCTGCAGCTGCCATGTTGTGCAGAAGGTGAATTGCTGGGGAGGAGTGTGTTTAAGGCAGAGGCGCTCCCTGTGTGCACTCTTGACGCTCCTCATCCCTTTGTGTAGTCTGCAAGGACAGTCACCATCTTTGTGAGCAAAGTTCAGAATGGTTCAAAATTACATTTATTTTTGGAAAACTAAAATGTTGTTTACTTTGTTTGCTAGCAGGTAAATTTGAAATTGGCTAGAAGAATGTTTGAAGTTTAAAATAAATTCATTCTCTATAAATAGAAACCTCTAGATTTATTTTTCTGAATTGTGTAACAAAAAATATAGAATCTGTGAGTAGTTAAAAATGTATTTTTCAGATTTGTTTGTGACAGCATCTCACTGTGTAGTTCAGGCTGGCCTTGAACTAATGAGTCTCCTGATTCAGCCTCTCAAGAGCTGGGATTACAGGCGTGTGCTACCGCACCCGTGTTTGCCTACTATTAAGTTGTTGGACTGTTGTTATTCTCTAGGCACCAAAGTGGTACCAGCTGCTGAGTAACAAATACACCAAGTTCAAGTCTGAAATACAGATAAGCATCACCTTGGAAACAGATACAAAGGCCCCAGTGGATAGTTTTAAAGCAAAGGGAGCCCCGCCTCGAGATGGAAAAGGTTTGTGTGGAGGAGCACTTTCAAAAGGGGAAGAAATAGGTGCAGGAATGTAAACTGAGTTTACTGTGGGGCCTCAGACAAATACTGAGGCATTCTTACAACTCCTGAGTTTTGGAGGAGACGTTCTTAAACATAGCACATATATACCTTCCCATCTGTACTTATTATCTGTATGATTTGAAACACCATGATGTACACTGCACTTTCAGTTCCATTCCTGCATATACTTATTGCTAGTTTTCTTTCTTGTGTATTTATAATTCCTCCTTGACCATGAGAAACCTCTCATTATTATTTTAATTTCTAGACTGTGTTGTCCTTATATAATGGCTGCCTTTATTAAAGTAATTAATATATCAGATACTGCGCTAAATGTTTTACTTGCAGTGTTTAATTTGATCCTCTTGGCAGCCACACAAAAGCTTTACAGAAGGAAAAATGGATGGTAAAGGATATCATACCGTAGTTTTTTGATATAACTAAAGAAACCTGGGACTCGTAAATTGGTCTATGTGACTTAAATATTTGTGCTCTTGGCACTTATTTTAGCCAATACTATGGTAAGAACATCTCTTTCGCATGAACTTCTAGAAGAATTACTTGTTTATATGATATGAATAGACAGAATTTTGGTAAACATTAATGTGTTACTGTTCAATACATTGTACTGGTATGTAGAGAGTGCCTGCTTCTGCATTTCCCTCAACACTGGATATGATGTTATTTTATGGTGTGTATGTTTTAAGCATTTTGAAAATCCTTTCCTGTCTAGTCTTTACATACTGAAACTGTTTTGATTGTATTAATGAATCCTCAATTGTTTTATTGTTTTGCCCTTATTCTTAAAAACCTATCCAAATGTTTCATTGCAGCATTCAAGCAGCACCTTCATGATATAGCCTCTGCTAATCTCTCCAACCACACTTCTGTCTGTAGGTCAGTCCTCAGTCTGTGATCCAGCAGACCACACCTGTTTGGCTTTTCCAGCTGTGTGTGTTCTCATACTTCTGTTTTTGTATATATTCTCCCCCTGTCTGGAACACACTGTCACTCCCCTGTTCTCTGCTTAGTCATCTTTCTCTTGTTAGCTAAATCTTCTTATTCTTCACCTCCCAGTTTAGGTTCACAAGGACACTTACGTTACATGTCTGTTCTATATGGTTTGTTAAATTGAAATTTTAAAAAAGTTATATTCTAGTTCTTATATACAAACAGAATAAGGTTAAAGAAAGTTTCTTTGGAGAGTAAGAAATTAAAGGAAACCTTTTGTGATATTAACTATATCCACAAATATTGCCAAGCAAATTTAAAAATACAATGAGTTTTTAAAATCTTACAGTAATGTATGCAAACTATAGTTTAATTGTGTTTTTCTGTGTAAAGGACCTGCCAGCCTGCCTGGACTTGACCCAAAGGACATTGTAGCAGTGCTGAATGAGGAAGGAGGCTATCATCAGATTGGACCAGCAGAGTATTGTACTGACTCCTTCATTCTGTCAGTGACCATAGCATTTGCCACCCAGTTGGAGCAGGTGAGACGTTCCCTGAGGTTAGTTGTTTGTGAAGGATTTAAAAGCATCTTATTTTATAAATACTACCTTTTAGATACTAAAATTGCAAGTAGACTTTTTAAAAAATGCATTCAAAAATACTTTCTTTCATATAAAAAGCATCCTAGCTTTAGGAAGAGACTAGATTTCAATATCTTGGTAGTGAGAGAATAAATTAAACTTCAGGATTTAGGAAAATAACCATCAGTAAATATTACAACCATCAGTAAATATTCCCTTGTACCATGTGGCACTGAAGGACTGATGAAAGGATTTTTTGAATTTGCTTTTTACATGTACTTTCTGGAGGAATTTGCAATTACATGAACACTTTGTTCATACTGTTGGATCTCTGATTATATTTTACCTTTTTAAAATACTAGTAAGTTAGCCTGTATGTCTGAATACTGGCAGAAGACAAAAGGTTCTTAGTAAGACCAAAGGACTTTTTAGTCTCAGCATAACAGACAACATGATTAGACAAGATCGGGCACGTTCAGGGTGGTATGACCATAAACCAGACAACATGATTATCAGTATATTTTCTTTAGGTTTCCTTATTCCAAGTCCCACAGAGACTGCACACGGGCATACAATGGATTTTTGCACAACTGAGGAAAATTAATTTGGGTAATGCATCACTTTTACTGTAAGCAATAAGTAGTCCTGCTCTTTGTGTGAGGAGACATGTTACCTTATTTGTCAGGGTTATCAGCTGTCTAAACATTCCTGTGAAGCACCCTGATAAAAACCTAGTCAGGGCCTTGCAGTCTTTTCATATGCATATGCAAGGGTAGTCTTGGTAGGTGGCCTCTTCCCAAAGGTGCACAGTATAAAACTAGCTCTTCTTTTTTGTCTATCTCAGGATTAAGTCCACTATTCTTGACATTGTATGGGCCTGTACTAGCTGGAATTAATATTTTTAAACACAGACTACCTGGCTTACGACTCAAATTTTTGTTAGATTAGTCACTTTCATAGAGGCACAAAATTCCCACATAAGCTACATTCACAAGAGAAATGTATAATCAGTGACTATGTTTTTATTTGACTTTCAAGATTTCTCAAGTAGTTTTTCTCAGGAAGCATTTACTTTGTAACATTAGTCATGCCCATTACAAAAAGGATGGATACACACACACACATAATGTACCATATATATGTATATGTATATGACATATACTATAGTATATGTATAGTATATTGAAAATGTGCTGTGTGGAAAAAGGCGTAACAGGCCATATATTGTATGACTCGCTTTATGAATATAAAATATTCTGACTAGGCAAAAAATTGTAGAGATTAAAAGCAAATTTGTGGTATCCTACAGCCGAGAGCAGGAGGAAATAAATGGAACTATGACTGCTTATAGTTGACTGGCTACACTGTGGTAGTTCAGAGTGAAACCATCCACTTAGTTTTACTGTCCACCTTGGTTGGTTCTTCTTAACGTAAAGACAGTATATCAGCATACCTTTTCATATGCAAGTCAGCGATTAGACCAGAAGAGTACATTGGAACAAGAAGACTAATGGTGATTTATGTTCCTCCTTTTCTTAAATATTGAAAATTAAGAGAAAAAAAGAAACTCTGTGAGCTCTCTAAATTCTAGGACAATAAAGAAGTATTTGTTGTTTCTTTTGTTTTGAGACAAAGTCCTTCTGCCAAGGCCTCCTGAGTGATAAGATTACAGGTATAAGCCACCATGCCCAGCAATGAAAGATCTTACAAAGAATATCTTGCCATAGTGAGAATTATTTAAAGGTACATAAAATATGTAAGGGTCTCTTTTACTACTTAACATTTTTATTGTTTTCTGATTATGGAAAAAATAAAAACATGAAAACTCTTTGGATTACACTCTGAAGTTGTCATTATTAAGGCAAGTGTGTTTTTCCCTTGATATTTTCTCATCCTCACATTACAACAGCTAACTGGGACTGGCACAATCACAGTATGGAATAGACATTTTCTTTTTTAACACTTCTTAGAAACCTAAATGAGTTGGAGCATAGAACAATGAAGTTATTTTTCTAAGGTTTGACAACGTTTCATTGATGGTATCAGGATTAGGGCTGGCATAGGGCATACCTACCTAAGTGCAAGAGAATTGAAATTATCTCATGCATATTATCTGACCACAGTATAATGAAATTGGAAATTAATGAGAAAGGGAACTCCAAAATCCCCATAAACACTTGGAAATTAGACAACAACCTCCTGAATAACCAATGGGTCACACAAGAAATTGAAGAAGAAATTTAAAAATACCTACAAACAAACAAAAATGCAAATACAACCTACCAGAATCTCTGGAATGCAATGAAAGCAGTCCTCAGAGGGAAATTTATAGCGATGAACTCATATATAAAGAAAACAGAAAGACAGCAAATAAATAGCCTAATGCCATACCTCAAACTTTTAGAAA
>PVLD010007964.1:19352-87633 GCA_004027595.1 Dinomys branickii
AAAAAAAAAAAAAAAAAAAAAAAAAAAAAAAAAAAAAAAAAAAAAAAAAAAAAAAAAAAAAAAAAAAAAAAAAAAAAAAAAAAAAAAAAAAAAAAAAAAAAAAAAAAAAAAAAAAAAAAAAAAAAGAAAGAAATTAATGCAACTGAGATGAAGAAAGCACTACAAAAAATAAGTGAATCAAAGAGTTGGTTCTTCCAAAGAATAAATAAAATTGATAAACCCCTAGCCAACGTTATCAAAAAAAGAAAGAACTCAAATTCATGCAGTAAGTAATGAAAAGGATGAAATCACTACAGTTCCCACAGAAATTCAAAAGATGGTTGATATCTACTTTGAACATCTTTCCTCCCATAGGATAGAAGACTCAGAAGAAATGGACAGATTCCTAGAAATGTACAAATTACCAAAATTGAATCAGGAAGATACAAAAATCCTGAAAAACCCAATATCAATTAGTGAGACTCAAAATGTCATTAAAAGCTTACTGACAAAGAAAAGCCCAGGCCCTGATGGATTCACAGCAGAATTCTGTAAAACATTCAGCGAAGATTTAATGCCAACACTCCTCAGACTCTTCAACGAAATTGAAAAGGAAGCAATTCTCCCTAACTCATTTCTGCAGGCAAATATTATACTGATACCAAAACCAGAGAAGGACCCAACTAAGAAATATAACTATAGGCCAATATCCCTAACAAACATAGATGCAAAGATAATAAGATACTAGCAAATAGAATGCAGTGAATCATAAGGAAACTTATACACCTTGACCAAGTTGGATTCATTCCAGGAATGCAGGGATGGTTCAATATGCGCAGAACAATTAATGTAATGTATCAATAGAGCCAAAGACAAAAAGCACATGATCATCACAATGGATGTGGAAAAAGCTTTCAATAAAGTCCAACATGCATTCATGTTAAAAGCCCTAGAAAACAGGAATAGATGGCTATTACCTCAATCTGATCAAAGCCATCTATGACAAACCAACAGGCAACATCATACTAAATGGACAAAAAACTGAAAACTTTCACTTCAAAGTCAGGAAAAAGACAAGAATGTCCACTGTCACCACTCCTACTTGACATAGTTCTGAAAGCATTAGCCAGAGCAATGAGACAAGAGAGAGACATAAAAGGAATAAGGATAGGAAAGGAAGAAGTTAAACTATCACTATTTGCAGGTGACATACTTTACATGGAAGACCCCAAAAACTCCACAAGAAAACTCCTGGAATTAATTGACAAATTCAGCAGAATGCATGGATACAAAGTCAGCACCCAAAAATCAACACCCATAATCAATTCTATACACGAAAAACAAACAGACTAAGAGAGAAATTGAGGAAACTATACTTTTTACAATAGCATCCAAGAAATTGAAATATTTAGGAATCAATCTAACAAAGGATGTAAAAGATTTATTCAATGAACACTACAGTACTCTGAAAAAAGATTGATGAGGATTTCAATAAATGGAAAAACATTCCCTCCTCATGGTTAGGAAGAACCAACGTTGTGAAAATGGCCATACTACCAAAATTGTTGTACAGATTCAGTGCAATTCCCATTAAACTACCATTAGCATACATCACAAATCTAGAGAAAACATGCCTTAAATTCATCTGGAAGCAGAACAGACGCAGAATAGCAAAAGCAATCCTGGGCGACAAGGACAAGTCAGGTGCAATCACAATCCCTGACCTGAAATTATACTACAAAGCTACTGTAACAACATCAACCTGGTACTGGCTAAAAAACAGACCTGAGGATCAATGGAACAGACTGGAAGATGCAACCACAACAAAAAACCCGCTCAGCTACCTAATATTTGACAAAGGGGTCAGCCAAACCCACTGGAAAAAAGAAGGCCTGTTTAATAAATGGTGGTGGAAAAACTGGCTTGCCTCTTGCCAAAAACTGAAAATAGATCCAAGTCTATCACCGTGTGCCAAACTCAGGTCAAAATGGATCATAGACCTCACCATTAAAACAGAAACTCTAAACCTATTGGAAGAGAAAGTAGGTAAAAATCTTGAAGACATAGGAGTAGGCAGAGAGTTCATGAACAAAAATCAAACTTCAAGGGAAACACTTCAAAGAATCAATAACTGGGACGTCATCTTACTGAAAAGTTTTTGTACATCTAAAGAAATCACCAGCAAAGTAAAAAGAAAACCCACAAATTGGGAAAAAATCCTAGCTGGCTGTCCCTCAGACAAAGGTCTTCTATCTAGAACATACGAAATTAAAAAACACGTACCTGTCCAAATTCAAAGACCCAATCCTGAAATGGGCATCTGAGATGAATACACACTTCTCAGATAAAAAAATAAAAAATGGCAAATAAATATATGAGAAATTGTTCTACATCTTTAGTCATTGAAATTTTTTTTATTTTAAAAGTAAAAGAACAAAAACATATTAACAAACAGACACAAAGTAGCATAAGAAATAGTAAAATCAAAACTGATTTACAGACAAGGTGACGGACTCAACAATGGTTGTTGCTTTACCTATTGATATCTTCGAAGTGTATATTCATGAACACAGATACAGACATGCGAAATTGGTCAAACAATTAATCATCTCAACAACAGAAAAAAAAAAAAGAAACAAACCAGAAAGCATTAACAAAGAGGCACAAAGTAGTACAATAACAGTATGATCAGAATTCAATTATAGACAAAGCAACAGAAAACCAACAATAGTTGCTGCATTGCATATTGATATCTTCACAGTGTATGCTCAGGATAACGCATACAGACATACAAGACTGATTGAATAACCCGTCATCAACTATTCCTTAGCATTAAGTGACATAATACAATAGTAGAACCATGTTAGCCCTCCTGCACATATGTATATACATATATACATATATACATTTTTGCCTCTTTCTTTTCTCTTTTCCCTCATACCCTCTGTTCTTTGCTTTTGAACAGATTTCCTTCATGTCTCTTAGTTTATTAAATTCCCACCCTCAGGTTCTTACGCCAGTGACACAATACGTTGCCTGCACATGTATCGCTGATTTATTTCACTTATGAGTATGGACTCCACTTTTGACCATTTGCCTACAAAGTCCCCAAAACTGTCTTTCTTTATAGCTGAATAATATTCCATTATATGAAAATGCCACAGTTTTTTAATCCAGTCTTCTGTGGATGGACACTTGGGTTGCTTCCACATTTTAGCTATTACAAATTGTGCTGCTATAAACATGAGTGCACATATATCAGAGTGATATAATGTTTTCAGACCTTCTGGGAAAATACCCAGAAGGGGAATAGCTGGTTTGAATGGAACCTCTAGACCTAGTTTGCTGAGAAATCTCCAAACGGCTCTCCACAGTGGTTGCACCAGTCTGCATTCCCACCAGCAGTGTAATAGAGTCCCTATTTCTCCACAGCCTCGCCATCATTTGTTATTGGATGACTTTTTCATACTGGCCAGTCTTACTGGGGTGACATGAAGTCTCAATGTTGTTTTTATTTGCATTTCTCAAATAACTAAGAATGTGGAACATTTTCTCATACATTTATTTGCCATTTGTATTTCTTTATCTGAGAAGTGTGTATTCATCTCAGATGCCCATTTCAGGATTGGGTCTTTGAATTTGGACAGGTACATTTTTTAAATTCTTTGTATGTTATAGATAGAAGACCTTTGTCTGAGGGACAGCCCGCTAGGATTTTTTCCCAATTTGTGGGTTTTCTTTTTACTTTGTTGGTGATTTCTTTAGATGTACAAAAACTTTTCAGTAGGATGAGGTCCCACTTATTGATTCTTTGAAGTGTTTCCCTTGAAGTTTGATTTTTGTTCATGAACTCTCTGCCTACTCCTATGTCTTCAAGATTTTTACCTACTTTCTCTTCCAATAGATTTAGAGTTTCTGTTTTAATGTTGAGGTCTGTCATCCATTTTGACCCGAGTTTGGTGTATGGTGATAGACTGGCATCTATTTTCAGTTTTCGGCAAGAGGGAAGCCAGTTTTTCCAGCACCATTTCTTAAACAGGCCTCTTTTCCAGTGAGTTTGGTTGACCCCTTTGTCAAATATTAGGTAGCTGAGTGGGTTTTTCATTATGGTTGCATTTTCCAGTCTGTTCCATTGATCCTCAGGTCTGTTTTTTAGCCAGTACCAGATTGATTTTATTACAGTAGCTTTATAGTACAATTTCAGGTCAGGGATTGTGATTCCACCGGACTTGTCCTTATTGCCCAGGATTGCTTTTGCTATTCTGGGTCTCTTCTGGTTCCAGATGAATTGAGGCATATTTTCTCTAGACCAGTGAGGTATGCTAACGGTAGTTTAATGGGAATTGCATTGAATCTGTACAACAGTTTTGGTAGTATGGCCATTTTCACAATGTTAGTTCTCCCTAACCATGAGCAGGGTATGTTTTTCCATTTATTGAAATCCTCTTTGATCTCCTTTTTCAGAGTACTGTAGTTTTCACTAAATAAATCTTTCACATTCTTTGTTAGATTGATTCCTAAGTATTTCACTTTCTTGGTTGCTATTGTAAAAGGTATGGTTTCCTCAATTTCTCTCTCAGTCTGTTTGTTGTTCGTGTATAAGAATGCTATTGATTTTTGGGTGTTGACTTTGTATCCAGCTACGCTGCTGAATTTGTCAACTAATTCCAGGAGTTTTCTTGTGGAGTTTTTGGGGTCTTCCATGTATAGTATCATGTCATCTGCAAATAGTGATAGTTTAACTTCTTCCTTTCCTGTCCTTATTCCTTTTATTTCTCTCTCTTGTCTGATTGCTCTGGCTAATGCTTCCAGAACTATGTTGAATAGAAGTGGTGACAATGGACATCCTTTTCTTTTTCCTGACTTTAAAATGAAAGTTTTCAGTTTATGTCCATTTAGTATGATGTTGCCTGTTGGTTTGTCATAGATGGCTTTGATCAGATTGAGGTAGAGGCCATCTATTCCTATTTTTTCTAAGGTTTTTAACATGAGTGCATGTTGGACTTTATGAAAAGACTTTTCTGCATCTATTGAGATGATCATGTGGTTTTTGTCTTTGACCGTATTAATATAATGTATTACATTTATTCATTTGCGAATATTGAACCATCCCTGCATTCCTGGAATGAATCCTACCTGGTCATCGTGTATAATTTTCCTTATGATTTGCTGTAATCTATTTGCCAGTATTTTGTTGAGTATCTTTGCATCTATGTTCATTAGAGAGATTGGCCTGTAGTTCTCTTTCTTGTTTGGGTCCCTCTCTGGTTTTGGTATCATTATAATACTTGCCTCCAGAAATGTGTTAGGGAGAGTTGCTTCCTTTTTGATTTCATTGAAGAGTTTGAGGAGTGTTGGCATTAGATCTCCTCTGAATGTTTTATAGAATTCTGCTGTGAATCCATCAGGGCCTGGGCTTTTCTTTGTTGGTAAGTTTTTAATAACGTTTTCAATCTCATTAATTGATATTGGGTTGTTCAGGAGTTTTATGTCTTCCTGATTCAATTCTGGTAATATACCTTTCTAGGAATCTGTCCATTTGTTCTGTATTTTCTATCCTATGGGAGTAAATATTTTCAAAGTAGGTATTAATGATCTTTTGGATTTCTGTGGGATCTGTAGTGACTTCATCCTTTTCATTCCTTATTGCATGAATTTGAGATCTTTGCCTTCTTTTTTTGATAAGGTTGGCTAGGGGTTTATCAATTTTATTTATTCTTTCAAAGAACCAACTCTTTGATTCACTAATTTTTTGTAGAGTTTTCTTCATCTCAATTGCATTAATTTCTGCTCTGAGTTTTATAATTTCCTCCCTTCTTTGGGCTCTTGGTTTGGCTTGTTGCTCTTTTTCTAAGAGTTTGAGGTGTGGCATTAGGCTATTTATTTGCTCTCTTTCTGTTTTCTTTGTATATGAGGTCATTGCTATAAATTTCCCTCTGAGGACTGCTTTCATTGCATCCCACAGATTCCGGTAGGTTGTACTTGCATTTTCTTTTATTTGTAGGTATTTTTAAATTTCTTCTTTAACTTCTTGTGTGATCCATTGGTTATTCAAGAGGTTGTTGTCTAATTTCCAGGTGTTTATGTGGTTTTTGGAGTTCTCTTTGTCATTAATTTCCAATTTCATTGCACTGTGGTCCGATAATATGCATGGGATAATTTCAATTCTTTTTAATTTAGGTAGATAAGCTCTATGGGCTAGAATGTGGTCTATTTTGGAGAAAGACCCATGTGCAGCTGAGGAAAATGTGTATTCTGATGTTGTGGGGTGGAACACTCTGTATACATCTACTAAGTCCATTTGTTCACACTTTTGGTTCAGGTCTGTTATTTCTTTGCTGAGTTTCTGTCCGGTTGACCTGTCTCTTTGCGTCAGAGGGATGTTTAGGTCCCCTATTACAATAGCGTTATTAGTTATTTGATTTTTCTCGTCTGTTAAGATTTGACGTGTAAAGTTAGGTGCTCCATTGTTTGGTGCATAAATGTTTAGGATTGTTACCTCTTCCTCTTGCAGCTTTCCCCTAACTAGTATGTAATGGCCTTCTTTATCTGTTTTGATTGTTTTAGGTTTGAAGTTTACATTGTCTGCAAACATAATAGCTACCCCTGCTTTTTTCTGGGCACCTGTTGCATGGAGAATTGTTTTCCAACCTTTAACTTTCAACCTATGGATTTCTTTTTCAGTAAAATGTGTTTCCTCTATACAGCATATCGTTGGATTGTGTTCCTTAATCCAGTCTTCCAATCTTTTCCTTTTGACTTGTGAATTGAGGCCATTTACGTTAATGGTTATCATGGTTATATGTTGGCTTATTCTAGTCATGTTATTTACTTGTTGTTGTTTTCCTTCTTTTGCTGTTTAGTTGTTCTGTTTAGGGAGTTATTTCTATTGTTGTTCTTGGGGTTGTGGTCTCTTTTTTTCTCTGTCTAGAATATCTTTTAGTGCTTTTTCCAATGCTGGTTTGGCACTCATGAAGTTCTTCAGTTGTTCTTTGTCGTGGAAATATTTTATTTCTCCATTGAATTTGAAGGATAGTTTTGCAGGATACATCAGTCTGGGTTGAAAGTTGTTTTGTCTCAGAATCTGCAATATCTCGCTCCAAGCTCTTCTTGCTTTCATGGTTTCCGTTGAGAAGTCTGCTGTGATTCTGATGGGCTTTCCTTTATAGGTGATCTGTTTCATTTCTCTAGCAGCTTTTAATACTGTGTTCTTTCCCTGGATATCTGGGATTTTGACTATTATATGTCTGTGTGTGCTTTTCTTTGAGTTATGTATCGTTGGGGTTCTATATGCCTCGATTAACTGAACTTCAGTATCTTTTACCTTGTTTGGGAAATTTTCTGCTATTATTTCAGCAAATATTCTTTTTATATCGTTTGTGTGGTCTCCTGCTGTTTCACTGACTCCTATTACTCGAATATTATTTCGTTTTGCCTCATCTTGCAGCTGTTGGATTGATTTTTCTCGGGTCTTTGATGATTTTATGAGATCCTTCCTTTCACTCTCATAAGCTGCCATGCTGTCTTCAAGTTCTGAAATTCTATCTTCGATTTCATTTAAGCGGTTTTGCAAGCTTTCAGTGGAAGTTTTCAAATCCTGGCAATCTCTTTGGACCTGTTTCATTCTTGGTAATTCATTCCTAAATTGCTCTTGTAACGTTTCCATTTGTTTCCTGTTTTCCTCTAATCTTTTGTCTATTTCTTCTCTATGTGTATGGAACATTTCTTCCATTATAGTTTTCAGTTCATTTTTTGTCTGAGAGATCATTGCAGGTATGTGGCTTATTTCTGCCTTAAGCTCTTCTATGGCCTGATGGAGTTGTTTCTTTATTTCGGATGCAATCGTTTCAGAACTTGCAGGTATGTGGGTGCCTGGTTCCCCTGTATCCTCGCATCCAGGACTTGTTCTGGGTGGAGTTCAGTTCTGAGACTGCGTTTTGTTCTTCTGTCTTCCCATTTTTGGTTATCAGATTCAAAATGTTGAGCAATAAATTACCCAAGCAGTTCGCCAGGCAAAGGTCTGTCGCATAGGCTGCTCCAATGACTCCTTCTCTTCGGGAGAATGTCCCTTAAGCTTTCTACTGAGAGTTCCACTTAAAAGGCTGTTCATATGCTGGTTTGTGGGGTGAGCTACTCCGTACCGAGAGACCTGGGTGGGGTGTGTAAGACCGCTCCCCCGACCTCCCAGGATTCCCTCTAGGTATGGGGACGGATCTCCTCCGCCACTTGGTGATCCGGTCGTGGAGCGCAGATAGCTCACCAGTTTCAGAATCCCTTCAGGCAGGAAGGTTCCAAAGTTCCAATTTTTTGTGCTACACCCACGATCCGCTGCTCCCGGATGCTTGTTTCCTCGCATTCTCCGGGTCTGGGGGAGGGAGCGGGATGCTCCGCTCCTCTGTGCTCCTCACGCCGCCTCGGCCGCGGACTGCAAGCCACTGAGGGCCTTGGCTACAGGGGCCGGGACCTGAGTGGGATCCCTGTTAGGCGATCGGATTTGCATAGCCTGCCCGAGGAGCGCAAGCTCTGAGACTGCCCCGCGCTGCCGTTGCTAAAAAGCCGATTTCTGGCCGCAGTTGCTGGTGAGCCGTGCAGGTTCGGGAGGCGGGAGGGTTCGAGCTGGCTGTGCCCACAGGGCACTCAGACCCAGCCGAGCCGCCTGCTGTCAGCCACGCCGAGCGTCTCTGGTGCCCAGCACTCTGGGCTTTGCTGCGTCTTGCCACGGCAATTTGGGCCGCCCTGCCGCGTCTCCCCCAGCAGTGCAGAGAAACATGTTCAGTTTGAACTTCCCAGCCGAGGTCCCAGCATTCGCGCTGGCCAAGTCTGTCTCGAGCTGGGGGTGTCTATCAGGGAGGATCCCTCCTTTGCTGCTCACCTGGTCGCCATCTTCCCGGAAGTCCCTAGTCATTTAAGAAATGCAAATAAAAGCAACATTGAGATTTCATCTCACCGCAGTAAGATTGGCCAGTATTAACAAATCATCCAATAACAAATGCTGGCTAGGCTATGGAGAAATAGAGCATCTTCTGCATTGCTGGTGGAATTCCAGACCGGTCAAACCACCGTGGAGAGCAGTTTGGAGATTCCTTAGCAAACTAGGTCTAGAGGTTCCATTCAAACCAGCTGGTATTTTCCCCAAAAGATCTGAAAACATTATATCACTGTGACATATGTGCACCCATGTTTATAGCAGTGCAATTTGTAATAGCTAAATTGTGGAAGCAACCCAAATGTCCATCCACAGAGGACTGGATAAAAAAAACTGGCATTTTTATATAATGGGAATATTACTCAACTATAAAGAGGGGCAGATTTGGGGCTTTGGTAGGCAAGTGGTCACAATTAGACACCATACTAATAAGTGAGATAAATCAGGTACATAGGCAAGCAACATACTGTATCACTAGTGTAGGAGCCTGAAAGTGGGAGTATAGATTGGGAGATGTGAAGCGAATCTGCTCAGAAGTAAAGAACAGATGGGATGAGGGAAAAGAAAAGGAAGAAAGGGGCAAATATGTATGTATGTATGTATGTATGTATGTACATATGTGCAGGATGGCTAACATCGTTCCACTATTGTCTTTTATGTCACTTTATGGTAAAGAATAGTTGATGATTGATTGTTTGTATGTTTGTATTGTTTGTTTGTTTGTTTGTATTGTCTTGTACGTTTATATGTGTTTTCCTGAGCATACACTTTGAAGTTATCAATATGTAATACAACAACCATTGTTAATTCCCTGTCACTTTGTCTATAATTCAGTTTTGATTGTACTGTTCTTATGCTACTTTGTGTCTCTTTGTTAATGTTTTCCTCTTTTTTTGTTGTTGTTCTTTTTCTTTTATACTTTAAAAAATAAAAAAAATTTTAAAATTTTAAAAATATTTAAAAAGATTAGGGCTGGAGTCTAACTCTACAACTTATAGCTTTATAGGTGTATATATATATACATGATATATATGTTACATATATGTCTACACAATTAAAGCTACTCAATTCAACAGGTACATTTCTAAGTGTAGGAGTAAAACAACTTACATTTCTGAATATTATGTGTCTGATACTGTGCTATTATAACCTAAGTAATTACATTTATGTTCTTAAATTATACTGTAACTTTTTTTTAACCCAACATTGTATCTTAGGTGGCTTTCATGTCAGGCTCTCAGTATTTAGCAACAATACTGAATGATATCGAATTGTATTTAAGCCATTTTAAGTAGCCTAGATTTGGCGAGGGTTGGTAAAAGAAGAAAAAGCATAGTCTACATTAAGATTTTTTAAAACCTTTTTTCATTTATAAAATGGAGCCTTTATTGATAGAATAAGGTTTAGGTGAAATGAAAACTTTTAAACAATGTAACCTCTTAAAGTCTTTTAGTCTCTGTGCTTTTTAAAGATGATCCTTTAAAAAATACTGAACTGGTAATTTAGTAATTTGGCAGAGATTTACAAATTTTGAGTGGCTAGTTTTTTATTTTTTGAGATAGGCTCTCACTGTGTAATGCAGGCTGGCTTTGAAATCCCTATGTAGCTCAGGCTGGCCTTGAATTCATGGTTATTCTCCTTCCTCAACCACCATACCCAGCTGAGTGGCTAATTTTAAGATTTAATATATTCCTACTCACTTGAACCACAGGTGGTGCATGTGTGACTGCACCATAGGTTAGCTTGTACTGCTGCTGGGACAAATAGATCTAATCACTTCTGTTGACCTTTTTACTAATAAAATTAATAAAAGTCTACCCAGTGGAGCAATCATGCATGCACAGTACTAGTGGTTCAATAAGTCTGGCAGTGAGGCATGAATTACAGCCCTGTTGTGAATTTGTTAGAAAAAAAATTAACATTTTTAGGAAATATTTTTGGAGTGAGATATACACATATTTAGTGGTTAAGAGAAATAATATTCTTTTTTCCTTAATTGTTTAGTTAATTCCATGTACTATGAAGCTTCCAGAAAGACAGCCTGAATTTTTCTTTTACTATTCTTTACTGGGAAATGATGTTACAAATGAACCCTTCACTGATTTAATCAACCCAAACTTTGAGCCAGAGAGAGCATCTGTTCGCATACGCAGCAGTGTAGAAATCCTTCGTGTATACCTGGCTCTGCAGCCTAAGCTACAGGTGAGTAGTACAGCAAATTATTTTTTATTAAAGGTGGTTTTTTAAATGTTTGTTTAATACTAAGCTAGAAGTTAATCTGTCTTATTTCAAGAATGGAGATCTGTCTGCCCTATCTGTTACTTTTTTAGGTATTATCTAAATTATTAGAGTTATTGTTATCTCAGATATTAGGAGATAAGATCAATTGCCCAGTTATTGAAAAAAGAGGTATATCAGTTACCAGTCCTCTCAGCAAAAGGCTATGCCTGGAGACCACAGCAATGGCCAGAGGCAAGGTTCCTTCCTTGTTGGTGGAGAGGTTAAGTGTGGGAACACAGACTACATACTTTGAATTTCAGAATGTACCTTATTGCTATTATATCACAGATAAGGATACATTTCTAAAGCCTGTCCTTGAGGCCTTTTTTGTAACTCTTTATATTGATCTCTGTTTAAAAGTAAAGCTTAGTGGATATTGTATTTATGATAATTATTTTTGATTGAACTTCAGTAAGATAGTGAAATAAGAATAGGGTCAGCCATTTGTTCAGAGAAATCTCAGTTATTAGACTGGGCAATTATTGCTTTGGGGGCAGGATGTGATAAAATGTTAAAAATTTTAGTACTAAATTTTAGAAATGGTTCTGCTAAACTCAAGATATTTAGAAAACCAAATACTATATAAACTAATAAAATAAAGGAAAAAGTAGTCTGAGTTTTATTTTGTTTTTACCTCAGTCCTTGCCAAAAGCATTAACTTTATTAGTTTACTGCTAGTAGACATTTAATTCATTTAAAAAGCTTTGTCTTTAGCCCATAGAATTATTATACCTAATATATTGCATCTTCAGCTCTAGCTCTCTTTCAAATATTGATAATTTGAGCCCAAAGAAACTTTTTCAATGTATTGATAGCTCATTCTTCACAGTGTTGTCTTTCAGGGCTTCAGTACAGTGGGAGGAAGAATAGTTCCCTAACACGGCTGGAACAGTCTTTTTTTTCCTTTAATTTTCAAAAGGTGGCAGTACTGAACTTCTGATCAGTTATCATTAACAGTACCTTTTATCCCAGAGATACTCTTACCTTTCCCTGCTCGTCCCCGTTTTATATGTAAAAATATGAAAAGGGAAAAAGAAATAGTAGTGGTGTTTTAAGGGTGAATAAAACAAACTGACTTGAGGTATATAAATTTCAAATTAGGTTTATTCAATGATGTATTTTTCATAACTACATTTAAATTAATATTAAAGTAGAAATCAAAAAATCTTTTAAGATATTTTTAAAATTCTCTTTTTTATACAATTTGCATAGGTAAAATAACATAGTGAAATATTAAAATGACCACAGCATAGCAAAGAAAAAAAAGGATGATACTGTAAGTACATGTTACTGAATGGAATGAAGAAGGAATAAAGGTTACTATTGATTTACTAGTAAATTTTGTTTTATCACTGATTTTTACAATCCTGTGTGAGAATTGCTTTGAGCAAGTGGATGAGTCAGCCTTCATTGTATTCTCCTGTGAATCATTTTGTAAGTTGTTTTAAGTTTATGGCATCTAGAGAAGAGATAAAGCCCCATTTTGCTTTTCCCTTTCGCATCAGATCCATCTGTGCTGCGGAGACCAGTCACTTGGTAGTACGGAAGTACCTTTAGATGGCCTACTGAGAAGGCACAGCACAGAAATCAACCAGCACCCGCTCACGGTTGAGGGCGCTTTCATCCTGGACCCTCCAAACCGAGCCAAACAGAAGCTCGCACCTGTTCCTCCAGAGCTGGCGCCAACTGTGGGAGTGTCTGTGGCTCTGCAGAGAGAAGACGCCAACTGCCAGGCAAGTAGGGGCCTCTTTGTTCCTCCGGCTCCCCCAGGGTCACTCATGCTTAACAGAAGTTGAGCCTCCAAAGAGTTACCTGGCATCAGAGTGTTTTTACCATTCTTCCCTAATGGTCTACGTAATGTGATACTTCCTTTCTGAATGAGCCTTTTAAGAGAGTACAGTGGTTCCCACTTTATTTTATTTATTTATTTTTTAGATAAGGTCTTGCTATGTAGTTCAGGTTGTCTTGAATTCACTGTCTAGCCCAGCCTGGCCTTAAACTCATGGCAATCCTACCTCAGCCTCCCATGTGCTGGCATTACAGGTATGTTCCTGACTCAGTAGCTTCTACTTTATAGTTCATAAGTGACTACACTCAGAGCCCTCTTAACCTTTCAGCTAGTCTTGTGTCGTAGAATACCTTTCTCCCCACTCCCAACTCATAGCCATTTATTTTGGCAGAAGGACAACTCTGACAAAGAAAATTATTTTTAGATCTGGTTTCTGGAACTCTTATTAGTGGTCTCTTTTTAGTTGTCATAACTTCAGCTAGAAGAAGATTCTTGGTTCATTAGAGCTTTATAGTTACCGTACTCTTCTTAGGCACTTGTTTTTTAATGGAGATGGGTGTTTGTCTATATTTTTTGATTGTGTATATTTGCAAATCAGCGTTAACATTTTGTTGTTTCAAGGAATTGATCTATATGTAGACTGAATTAAAGATACAAAAACTGAAATGAGAAGTTAGAATATTTATATATGTATATATAGTTAGAGGGAAATAGACAGAAGGAAAATCTGTTTTTTCCCGTTTAGAAGTACAGCATTGCATTGTACTGCCTTGGTAAGAATCACTGTTCCCAAGGTCACATATGCCTGACTTGCGAATGTTCCTTCTTACCCAATAGGACAATAGGATACATTTTGGTACTCAGCTCTGGGTGTTATATTTCCGTCCTGTTTATCTTCCTTTTTCTAGTCCTACATGCTATAAGGAACTTTGCAGATTATGAAGAAAAATAGACTAGGAATATCCAAACTGGGAGAGGAAGCTTATTTTTTTAAAGCCAACTTTTTTGCTTATTATGAAGAAAATATTGTGCAAATTATACTTTATTTACACATTGTTTTTAGTCTTTAATTGAATTAAAGACCCAGAATGGACATGAGCCAGAGCTTTCAAAGAAGAGTGTTTTAACTCCCATAAAAGAGAAGACACTTATTGGCCCTGGATTACCAAGCACATCCCCTGTGGTGCCTCGCAACCAGACATCTCCAGCCAAAGATGGTGCCACAGAGAGTGAAGTTGAAAGCTTGCAGTACGACAAAGATGCAAAACCACAAGTAAAGGGTAGGTGTTCTTATCACACACCTTTCTGGATTTGGCTCTTGGAGCCATCCAGTTAAACAGTGGTTATGAGAACTGTCACGGAGGGGCTGGGGATATAGCTCAGTGGAATAAGAGCCTGCCTAGCAAGCGCAGGGTCCTGAGTTCGATCCCCAGTACCGCAAAAAAAAAGAGAACTGTCACGGGTTTTAAGTAAAAGTTGGAGTTTTTAAGAACCAATAATGGGGTGGTAACATAAAACATTTCAATTTAAAGTAATTGTAATCTATTTAACTTTGTAATAGTTTGCTAAATTAAAGAAAAAGAATATAGTTCTTTCAAATAGATTTTTACATTATTAAACCCTTGAATAAAGAACCCACTGGCATGTTAGAGGAAAGAGCTATTAGCTGCCTTAAGCTAAGGCAGCTAATAAGCTGGTAGTAGTTATTTTAGATCCTAACCACAGTCTGAGAATGCATGGATCTGATTTTATAATATTTTTCTATCGCATAACGGTTTGTAGTTAGCAATTAGAGTTAGTAAATTGTAGATAGTGGTAGATTGGAGTTAGAATTTTGGAAACAAGGTTTAGTTCTGTCACTGACTGTATACTTGGGCCAATTACCCCTGGTCTGTAATAATGTTAAGCTAAATATCTCTGTCTTTTCAAGTTTTACTTTTTATTGGTCTCTTTAACACATACTAAAAAAACGATGACTGCTTTGTACAAAATAGTGATATATCTGTAATAAATCTCAAATATGACCCATCAGATGTTCAGTTGTACCCCTTAGAAATGTCCATCAGAAAAAAAAAAAAAGAAAGAAATGTCCGTCAGACATTGCTACTTCAGTTTTAGTTTGTTTTCACATTTTTTTGCAATATTTGTTGAAGGTAAGCTTGCTCTACACAATTCTAGAATGAGAGTCAAAGCCTAGGTAATTCTGTGCATGCCATTTTAAAGATAATTAGCCTTAGCTCATATGTTCATAAAAAAAGTTAAATTCCTTGCATATAGATAATAAAATGAAAATTTTTAATTATCTGAACAACTTTTTAAAAGTGGTATGTTCATTTTAGGCACTAGTTCTTCTATACCAGCTTCACTGGCCCAGCCACTTGCCACATCCAATGCTTCAGAAACAGCTTCAGCACAGAAGATTGCTGTTCCCGCGACGTCACATCATTTTTGCTTTTCAATAGACTTAAGGAGTATCCATGGCTTGGAACTTGGTTTTCCAGTCAGCTGTATATTAAGGTATGATTTTTTGTTTGAGGAGAAATGCATTTCCTCTAGGGAGCTGCAGAGTGGGAAATGCCACCAAAACATAACTTGTGTTAAGTCAGTGGGTTGAAGGAGTAAGCCTGTACCCTGATGACTTTGAATTGAAACAAGAATGACATTGGTTAATACCTTCTCTCTTCTGGAGTAATAATTGTAGGTATTTATAATAATTTATTGATGCTTCCATTTCAAATGCAATGATTCTTGAACTTTAAAGATTTGTGTTGTTTTGTGTTTCTGGAAAGAAGTCCTATAGGTTAAGATAATGCTAGTGTATAGTATCTGGTTTTTATATAAACCTATATATAATGGGAGGTTGTATTCCTGATACCCGCATTTTAAAGCTGTGAATATAAAAGCTATGTTTAATGAGCTGGAATAGAATGTATCCAGTGCTTATTATAAATAAATATGCATGAGCCAGATATGACCCACTGGAAACTGAGGCAGGAGAACTGCAAATTTGATCCCACTGTGCCAAAAATTTATGTATACACCCCCCCCCCCAGTTAAATGGCTTCATACAGTGGTTTGCTTTCAGTAATGTTATATTTTCATAAGGTTTTAGTAACTAAAATATAAAATATAACAAAATTATGCATTTGGAATATTTAGCTTTTCTTTTTCTTAAATTTCTTTGCAGTAGTCATTAGCATTTGGAGTTAAGTTGTTGGTCTTCTTATCATTAAAGTGAGAAAAAATTTTTTTTAACTAGGGTGGTATTTTTATTAGCGTGTTGCTGGCCCAATAAAACATCTAGAGAGATGTCTTACTGCTTTTTTCAGGGAGAAGACGTGTGCAGTATACAGTGGTTACCATGTGGAGTGGATACATTTACATAACACACCTTAATTCTCTTTTTCATTCCCTGTCCTTCCCCTCCATATGCCTTCTGTCCATCTCTTGGTCCCTGCCCTTTTGCAAAAGATCTGTATCTTTCATTTTTCTCTTTAATTTATTTATACTTTGGATTTCTCATATAAGAGAAACCATACAGTTTTTAAATTTGTATGCTGATTTATTTCACTTAGAATTATGCTCTCAAAGTGCATCAGTTTTTTTACAAATGACACAGATTTATCCTTTGTGACAGAGTAGTAGCCATTATGCATAAATACCACATTTTCTTTATCCATTCATCTGTTGATGGACTTATAGACTGCTCCCAATACTTAGATAGTGTGAATTGTGCTGCTGTGAGCATGGATATGCGTGTATCACTATAATATCATGTCTATAACTTGGGAAGATAGGGAACTGGCTGGGTTGAGTGAAATTTCTAGTTTTCGTTTTTTGAGGAAGCTCTATATTAATTTCTATAGTGATTGTACTAGTTTACATTCCCACCAATAACATAGAAAAGTTCTTTATCCCTGAAGCCAAGCCAACATTTGTTATTTGATTTCTTGATGATAGCCATTCTTTCTGAAGTAAGACGGTACCTCAGTATTGTTTTAATTTGCATTTCTCTTGGGGCCAAAGATGTTGAATATTTTTTCATGTATTTACTGGTCATTTATACCTCTTTTGAGAAGTTTCTTTTCATTTCAGTTACTTATTTTTTTGATTGGGTCTTTTACTTGGAAGAGAGTCTAATTTTGAATTCTTTATATGTCCTAGATATTAGTCCTTTGCCTGAGGAATATCTGGCAATTTTTTTCCCCCATTCTGTAGGTTGTCTCTTCACTAATGGTAGTTTCTATTGCTGTCCAGAGCTTTTTAATTTGGTATAATGTCTTTATATTGACTCTTGATGTTACTTCTTGTTCAGTTTGGGTTCTATCAGAAAGTTCTTGCCTATACCTGTGTCTTCAATAGCTTTACCCTCTTTTAACAGATTGTTTCTGTTTTAGTATTTATGTATTTGATTCACTTTTATTTTAGTGTATAGCAAGAGATACAGATCTAAATTCACATCCTCTGCATGTGGATAGCCAGTTTTCCCAGCACCATTTGTTAGAGGCTGTCTTTCCTAGTGTGTATCTGTTTTGTTTCTGGGGTTGTTTCTGTTTTGTCTGTTTCACTGATCCACATATGTGGCTATTTTTATTACTGTAGCTCTTTAACATGACTTGGAATCTGGGATTGTAATGCCTAAAGTGAGAAGACCTTTGTCATTTTGAAATGGTGCTCCTAGAGGTCTTATTAACTGTACATTGCTTCATGCTGTTATTTCAGGCATTGCTGCTTTTCACGTGATGAGTCAACTCAGGTTGGCATCTGAATTTTCAATAGTTTGCTTCTTTCTTATTTCCAAATCCTCTATTCTTTGGTGTGAACAATGGATAGAATCAGAGGGACCTGACACTGAGTGCATATGAGTTCATAGAATCAAACTCTTCATCTTATCTTAAAATGTACAGTTTACAGATAAATGCTGACTTACTACTAAAATGTCTTTGTTTGGAAATTAAAGAGTGAGAAAATATTTCCTCCCTCAAACATAGTTTTTCTCAAAGGGTTTGTTTTCTCTGCTTTAGAAATAAAATTATTACTTGCTCTGTTTTGTCTTTTCCCCCTTCCTTCCTTTTTCTCTCTTCTGCTGTTATTAGAGAGTCTGGCCTCAGTCCGTCTAGAAAGGATATTAGCCAGGAGCACAGAAATTTGCTCTGAGAGGAAGGTTTAAATAAACCTACTTAGAAAACACTAATATAAATTGTTGTGTTTACTTCTTGCCATCAGGACCATTTGTGTAATCAGAAAGAGTCTGCGTTATTTCAGGAGTGCCTGGCGTTGGCGGTACATGAGCCACATAAGTAGCTCAACTTAGTGAGGAAGACAGATTCACAAGTTAGTTACTATATAATGGAAAAATAGTTGTTCACTTGGCAAAGGGAAATAACATTCTAACCAGGAAATAAATGGGTGCAACCATTTAATACTCGGCATAGAATTCACGAGTTGCTGGGCCTTTGATCCATTTAAGGGACTTTAAAAAAATGCTAGGTGTTTGTTTTCAGTTAGGTAAATTTTAGATTATGGTGCTCTGTGTTGGTATAAAGCTGTGTTTTATAAACTGTGTTATGGATTTTGTGAGATTTTTGTGGTTTTTTAACAAGTTTAGCCTGTAGAACTATCAGTCTGTTGTTATGGTAATGGCTATATTCTATAGGCCAGTGGTAAGGATTGAAATTATAGAACGTGAACTCTCTCTGAAAAGACTTGACTTTGGTAGATGTGTAGGACTTGGGTAAATGCGCAGGATTATTTTTCTGGGAGCAGCAGTTTTTACTAGTACTGTTCAAATTTTACTTTCACATATATATAATAAGATATAGGATGAAACCAGACTGTAAGTCTCACCTGTAGACCATATTGTAAGACTTTGTATTTCTTAAATTCTAGGTATTCTTACCCATTTTTTGGAAGTGCAGCTCCTATTATGACGAATCCTCCCATAGAAGTTCGGAAAAACATGGAAGTTTTTCTCCCCCAGTCTTACTGTGCATTTGATTTTGCAACTCTGCCTCATCAGCTGCAAGATACCTTCTTAAGGTTATGTATACACTGTGTGTATTTTCATTTCTTAACTCTTAAAATCGATATCTTATTTAAAAAAAGGGAATTTCTATAGTTCAAGGCCACAGCAGTTTATACATTTTAGAATCAAGAGACGAGTTTATTGATAATGTCTGTGATGTCCCTGCTTTTACCACAGGCACATGTGGTTCATTATTAAAGACTCTTTTCTGATTTTCATTACTCGTTTGCTTGAATTTAGATGTTTGAACTTTGTTAAAATAATCTGTGAGTAATGAGTGAACTTTGCAAAGAGGTCTTGTCTTTTCCTTATATAAGGAGATAAATAAAAATATTTAACTTTTGATGCTTGATTCATTGATTGCTGTAGTTGATTTCTCTTTTTTCTTTTATAAACTATTTAGCTATCTGAAATAGATTTTTAAATAAAAAATTAGATCTTTGTAATCTTTTACACGGCATCACAATCTAAATATATATTTTAAAGGGAGAATGTTGCTATTCGTGGGAATAGTGCTATTTAAAGTTTCCCATATTACTTAGAAAGTGATGTAGAAAATGTAACAGTACTTCATATTAATCACTTGTAGAATTAAGCCTTCATGCAGATGACTTTCCAGGTAACAAAAACGTCTTTGACTACATTAGGGGAATTCAAAAATTTTAGGTGATAAAAGACTTTAGTTGAGAATTATGTATATGAACACATGTTTCTTTTTCTTAGGATTCCTTTGCTGGTTGAGTTATGGCATAAGGACAAAATGAGTAAAGATTTGCTCCTGGGGATCGCCAGAATCCAGCTTTCTAACATCTTATCTGCAGAAAAAACTCGTTTTTTAGGCTCTAATGGGGAGCAGTGTTGGCGTCAGACTTACAGTGAAAGTGTGCCTGTTATTGCAGCACAAGGGTAATGCATTTCACAGAACTTGTTTTGACTTTGCCTTGAATATAATGATTCCAACTAAAGAGCCACTACCTCACAACCTAATCCTCCTGTATCCTCTTCCTGCTGATCTTTTTCCATGCACCTGTTGGGTGTATATTCCAGTTTCCTTGTTAACTTTCTGGTACCCATTTTACTTCACAGAAGTGAAGAGTCTTTGCTACTGTAATGTAATGCTTTCTCGGATTGCTAAGTATTTTCTCTTTTTAGTCTGACAGTTTTCAATTTCAGGATCTGTTTTATGTTCTTGTTTAAAATTAGATTTATAATTTTATATCATTTTGCATTTAGACAGCTATGACTTTCTCCTTGAAAAATATTTTAATTTATTTTATTTTTTTTTTTTTGCGGTACTGGGGATCGAACTCAGGACCCTGCACTTGCTAGGCAGGTGCTTATTCCACTGAGCTATATCCCCAGCCCGAAAAATATTTTAATTTCTGTCTTGAATCAAAAGTCCAAAAATGTTACAGATGTCAGAGAAGAAGCTTTTAATTTCTACTCTATTTCTTTTGTGGTACCAGGGATCAATCCCAAGACCTTGAGCCTACTGGTAGATACTCTCCATGGAGCTACATCCACATCAGGAAGCAAATTTTAAAATACTATGTTACTGAGGGCTAGGGAAGTAACTCCATGGCAAAGTGCTTGTCTAATGTGTATGAGGCCCTGGGTTTGATCCCCAGTACCGCAAAAAAAAAGAAAAAGTGGTTTGTGGGGTGTGAGACTTGGTTATACATACACACAGCCCTGGTTCAATGCCCAGCTCTACAAATAACAGTTTTTTCCACAATGAAAGATTTGAAATTTTTATATATTTTAGCCCACATACTATCATTTAAAAATTAATAAAAGTTCAAATTCCATTTATTATTATTTGCCATTTATCTGTTTTTAAAACATAAATAGAATGTAACAGGAAATAAGATTCTTCAAAAATGTTAGATCTAAATATTTTATTGGAATTTCTTTTCTTACTCTTTCCCATCCGTGGCCACTTCCAGAGACTGAAAGATTTTTTAAAAATTTATTCATTTGGGAGATATGAGAACATTTGTCTGAGATAATCAAACATTTGTTAAATACAGTCCTTTTTGTTTTGTCTCCTTTTCCAGAAAAATTTCTTAAAATTACCATTAATTTCTGTCATCATAAGTATGTAATTAAAGTAGATTTAGTCAAATAGAATATTTGAATAAAATATTCAAATCAAATAGAATTTAATCAAATCATTAATAATTGAATCTTTTTAAGTGCAGCCTGTTATAAATATTACCTGTGTTGCTCTGCTTTATAGATAGAGAAGTTCTAGGAGATTTACCTGCATAAGAACCTCAGATATGCTTAGGAATTTTTCTTGGATATAGTAGTGCTTCATTTTACTTTATTTATCTCTTACAAAATTTGTGTGCGTAGGAGAATAGAAGTAAAAGTTGGTGAATTAAGGCTCTAGTTGTATGAGATGCATTTATTAAAGTTTTGTTTGCCTAAAAGAGAACTGTTAAGTATATTTTAATGCACAAACAGTATAATTTCATAGGCAGTGAAAAACCGTATTTTGGGGTTGGAGGTAAAGCTGAGTGGTTGAGTGCTTGGCTAGCATGTGTGAGGCCCTGAGTTATACCTCCTACACTAAAAAAAATACACAAATACACACATGCACACATGCACCCACATATTTTAGTTGTTTATGAGCAAAATGCTTCTGTTAAATAGGAAGGAAACGAAACGGCCAGTGCATGTGCTTGTGTGTGTAGCTGCATGTAAGTAAAATAACGAGTAAGGAGACAAACTCAGTATTAGCAACAGTAAGTGCAGAAAGGAAACTTTTTACGTTTTGTTTCTTATACTTTTTAATTTTTCAAAAACTGTGTAGCTCCTTAGGTATTTTGTAGTAATGTAGGTTATGTATTTATCAGGCTGTTCATTCATGATCAAGTAAAATTATGCATACGGTAAGTCTCAATCCTGCAGAGCTGCTGTAATTTCAGCAGCAAAGCATCGGGTGCAAGAAATGTTTCATGCTCAGCACACAGCACAAGGGAAGTAAAAGGAAGATACTGTAAAAGTGTTTCCATGAATTTGAAAATACTTCTTATTTCATTTGTAGGTCAAATAACAGGATAGTAGATCTTTCTTACACAATGACACTGGAAGACTATGGACTGGTAAAAATGCGTGAGATTTTTGTTTCAGACTCATCTCAGGTAAATGTAATCAAATGTTATCCAATTATCAGATGTTATCCAATTATTCTTTAAAAATGATCGATTGTGTGAGTATGTATGTATGTGAGTATGTCTTAAATGTGCGCCTTCATTCATATCTCAGGGTTTATCTGCAGTACAACAGAAGCCATCTTCTCTTCCGCCGGCACCTTGTCCTTCAGAGATCCAAACAGAGCCTCGGGAGACCTTAGAATACAGAGCAGCACTTGAGCTAGAAATGTGGAAGGAAATGCAGGAAGACATTTTTGAAAATCAGGTTACATTTTAAGTTTTATTTTAAATCTCTATGTTTTCTTAGTGTATGTTTCCTTCTTTATAGCTGGATTTTCTCTCCATGTTCTATCTAGTTTCTTTCAATGAGAGCAATGTCCTACTCTCAAAGAAAACTTGAGAATAAAAAGAATACTTGAAATGTGACAGTTTGGCTGATGCCACTCAGAAGGATTTCTCTAGAGTGTATCCATTATTATTGGGCAAAATTAAGAATGAAGGTTATTCTTTTACTTTGAGGTCATCATTCAGTATACCCTCCATCATTCAGTATAGTTCAGAACCCTGCACTGTCAGTTTCCAAACAAGAGAGTTAGAAAATAGAATTCACCCTTAGCTTTATACTCTCCTGAATTACACTCAGATGAATATTACTTTCCTCATGCAATCTCCATTTTTTTTAGAAAGACAAAAATAGAATGCCTGAAAAAGTTAGTGATCAGCATTAGTTCTTTAACTGAAAATAACTGTTGTGTTTATTTGAAAAATATAGAGTGTTTTGGAGGTGACTGTATTTTTCTTGCTTTTATAGCTAAAGCAAAAAGAACTGGCTCATATGCAAGCTCTGGCAGAGGAATGGAAAAAAAGGGACCGAGAAAGAGAATCGTTAGTAAAGAAAAAGGTAATAACTTATAAAATTTAGGGGAGAAAGGGAGCATATTAACAATAAGATCATGTTTCTCTATTAAAATTTTTAGAAGGTATAAACTATAGTGGATGTGTGTGGCTGGGGAGGAAATAAAAGGTGGTGTTAAGGTAGAAGAAAGGCTGTAAGGGAAAGTTAATTGTTTTTTTGAAATATGTAAATATATTGCAGTCCAAACAATATATTAATTTTTAAAAATGAATATCAGAGAAAGCCTACCTCTTTATGAAAAAAATGGCACATTTTAAGTATATATGAAAATTATAACCTGTAAGTTAGTTAAAAATCTCAAAAGTTTTTGAGATATTTTTAGGAATCAAATCATGAAATGAATTATATCTTTTAAACTGATAATATGAGACCATCTAATCTAATCTTACTCCAGAAAGCAAAAGTTTAGTATTTATCCACTTATACAGTACTTGTTATTGACTAAAACAACCCTGACAATGAAATTTCTAATACTCAGTTTTAAAACTGTAATTGGTTTCTATAAATTCCCCCATTTTCACTTGTACTGATAAGCTCCTGTAACTCTGAAAACAGATCATGATGATTGCTTAGGAAGTAGTTGGGCTATTTGGATTAGTCATTTAAAAAATAGATTTGAATTTGCCATTTTCTTCCAATCTAAGTGCATTTTAAGACTAAATATTTCATTTGTCATTAAATGCCTTATTTTGAAAGAATATTGTGAACTAGGATATGTTAACATATATGATTGGTCTTTAAAAAATGAAGTCAAAAGAAATGAGGTGGTTTTTTTTCTTTTAGTATGGTGAATTCTTTTAAACCCAAATTCTCTGAGAATCTCACTGTAGTGTTTGTATTTATAATGTTTGAACCATTTTTGTTATTTTTAGTTTTTTCAAACAAAAATATTTTTTAAAATATCATATAACATCAATACTTTAAAGTTTACCAGGCAGAGTACATACACACTGTTTCCCCTTTTTGTCTTCTGAATCAGCTGAGATTTTTACTGTCTTATATGTGACTGCCTATCAGAAAGCCAAAGACAGCTATCATGTACCCACAAAGGAAGACGATATAAGAGAGCATGAAGAAGTGTTTCATAGATAAGAGCATGTTTTCACTGGGTGAAACTTAGTAACTATCACCAGGTAAACTCAAAGAGCATTCCAAAGAGAGAAAGCCCCTTTAATGAAGGCGGGGAAGTTTGAAGTAAGCCTTCCAATGAGAACATTGTAGTTTGATATAGGAGAAGGGAAGGACAGGGTGTGCCTCAAAAAATAGGGTAGGACAGGTTGACAGGTCAGGGACTCAATGATTTTATATTCTATTTAGAAGAATTTTGACTAGATCCTCTGTAGGCTTTTCTGGTCAGGGTTCCCAGAACAAAGCGCTCCTGCCATAAGGCATTACTGGTAATGAATTAAATTTCTCTTCTGCATCTACACTGGTAGAATTATGTACCATTTTAGGAGATGCAAAGAAGATAATCTCTTCATTTTCCATGTCTATGGTTCGGATGATGTACCTTGTAGAGATTCAAGAAATGTTTTTTAAATGAAGATTTTTATATAAGAAGGTAATCAGATCTCATTTTAGAACAGTGATTCTGATGAAAGAATATTGGACGAAATAAACCGAAGTCAAGGGAGACAGACCAAGAAAGCAGTACTTACGAGTGAAAGTGAAGACCGTAAACTACTTGCAGGGTTAGAGAAGGTGAAATGGTTTAAAGACTTGATTGATTTACGTGTGCAGTCCTGATGGGGTCCACAGTGCTCCCCTCAGTCAGGACTACTTCCTCTGCTCAGTTCATTCTCCAGAACAGTTAATTCACAGTTTTTCCCTTATCAAACAGTTCTCCCTAATCCTCATCCAGTTTGATCTCTTTTCTGAAACAGTTTCTCTTCTTGGCTTTCTTGACCATACTCTCACAGTATCTTTTGTTCTACCTGTCTCTCCTTCCTGATTTCATGCTAGATCTGGCTACTGAATAGTCAGCTGTATTGGCTCGCCTCAGGGCCCAGTCCTTGGATTGCCTCTTTTCTTTCCCTGTACTCACTTGTGATGATCTCATCCATCTGGTATAACATACATCAAAATTATATACATAACTTGCACATGTGAACACACACACACACAAACACACACACACACACACACACTTGTGTGCTCCTATCCCTGACTTCTTTGGATTCTGCACTTGGCTTTGAAGCTGCCTACAAATGCTGTTAATTGGAAGCCTAATAAGCATCTTGAATTCAGCATATCTAAAACCAAAGTTTCTATCTCTATTCTCTGTCATTCTCCATCTTAGTAAATGACATTTTTTACTCAGCTGTTCAGGCTACAAACTAAGTGATCTTTAACACTTCTATTTCACATGTAGTTCATTAGCAAATCTTGTTGGCTTTATATTCAGAAAATATTCTAGAAATTAACCACTTTCAAGCACATCCATCACTGTTTCTCCAGTTTAAGTTATCACGGTCACTCCTAAGATTATTGTTTACTTTTTTAAAATTTAATTTAATTTTATTTTATTTTGAAGAGAGATAAAAAACAAAATGATACAGAATTTCAAAACAAGAGGATAAAAATAAACAATGGTTATTATATTGCATATTGTTATCTTCAAAGTAGTTATTCAGATTACCAGGTACAGGCATACAAAATTTATCAAACAACGTAAGCATAAACTGTTCCTCTCAGTGAAGTAATAGAAATCAGTAGTACAATTATCTTAGCTATCTTGTACATATATACATATATGTATCTTTTTTTCCCCTTCCTTCTTTTCTCTGTTCCCCCATCCCAGTTCTTTCCTTTTGAGCAGCTTATTTCCCTTTCACTATATCTAATGTACTTTTTGGGTCTTATTTATTCTTTCAGTTTCTTATACTGGGGACAATATAATGTTTACATATGTGATTCTGATTTATTTCACTTATGAGTATGGTCTCTAGTTCATCCATTTACCTAATAAAAGCCTTGAGTTTATTGTTTACTTTTTTAAAAGACATTTTTGCAATGTGTGTTTGTGTTAAGAGAAATAGGAAGAGTTGTGACATTTGTGCCCAGTCTCAAATATGGAAAGATGTATTTTCTTTGTCCCAGGGTAGAAGTAGGATTAAAATGTTGGTGTCTAAGGAGCATTAAACCAGGGCTTTGTGGGCAGTATGGAGGAGAAGATCAAGATGGAGGTCTAGGACCTGAAGACTCGTTGATGAAGGCAAAAGAAAAAAAATTGGTTTAGAAAGTACTAGTAAAAGAATTGCCAGTCTAAATGGAAAGGTAGAAAACCAAGAGAGTCCTGCACCCTACATAGACTGAGCAGGTAGGCTTCTTATCCTGAACAGTACTCCTGTCCTTAAGAGAGACCTTAGGCATAGAGAAATTGGAGTAATAGATGAGAAGTTCAAGTTACTGGAATATAATAAACTATCAGTTCTGAAATAACAGAACTGTCTTAGTTACTTTGTCTCGTTACAGAGACAGAGTACCCAGCACCTAAAGTTGAAGGAAGAAAGGGTTATTTGGTTCCTGGTGTAAAGGTTTCAGTCTATTGTTGGCTACCTCGAAGGCAGGGTGGTACATGGCACAGGAGTATCACAGAGGAGAACCAGTTCATGGCAGGAGAATGCAGTAAAAGCAGCAAGCAGCAAGCACTGACAGCAGCCCTCTTTCTGACCCTCATGTTCTACCCAGGCTCCACGCCCAGGGAAGGCCTTCTCATTATCCACACCCAGAACTATGCCAACCAGTCAGTAGACTAATTTAGTATTCACACACCCTTGATCCCAGCATCACACACTCTAAATCCAGCCACCTCTACAAAGCCCCGCCTCTGACCACATGAGGCTTTGGAGGGACATCTAGACAGAAGTCATAACAAGAATTGATCTGCAACTGCCTAGCTGATCTAGCAGTTGGGTTAGGTCTAAGAGGAGAGCGTGTAAGGGACTGCAGGGTTTCAGAAAGATACTGGAAGATTTTTAAAAGTCTAGGTTTTAACAGCACAAGATTTTGCTATCATTCTGATTGCCCAGTAGGAGAATGGGTTTTCTTGAGAGAGTAAATACACTAAGAAATGTCCAAGTAGAAGCTTGATATTCTTTGTAAAAGAGCAGTAGAATTCTGCTTTAAGTTGGTACATGTAAATTTCACCCTTTCCTATTCTTAGATCCTGTTTCAGTGAAATGATACATATTTTAAATTTGTGTTTTTAATATGAGGAGAAGATATAATAGCTTTTTTTACTATTTTTTAGGTGGCTGAATATAGTATTCTGGAAGGAAAACTCCAAAAAACCCTGATTGACTTAGAGAAGCGGGAGCAGCAGCTTGCCAGCACAGAATCAGAGGTACATCGTCCATCTGTATTATTATTTCACAGAATCCATAAAGCTCATACCACTTACTTAGTTTTGTTCCTTACCTAATATAGCATATTCCATGGAATTGTTTCTCAAACACTATGGACAAAAGTGCTATTCAGCTAGACAAGGAAAGCATGTTTCTTATGTCAGGGACAGGTGAGAAAGCATTTGTTATTTGAAAAAGTTGTCATCTAGCCAACTTTGGCTGACTTCCATACTAGTGGAAGTTTTTAGTTAGTTTTCTCATTATATGGAGGGAACAGTTGGTTGTACTGCTCAGAGAAAGTATAGATTAGATGCTAGTGCATACAATCCTGACGTTTTTCAGAGAGAAGAGAATTTTTCTTTTTCTTGCCTGTTAAACCTGAGATCACAAGAAAGTATGATGCCTTACGTTAGTATTTGCATACTTAACATTTTAATGAGTCTTAACTAAATGCTACCCTAAAAACTTTCCATAATGTTTATTTTTAAATAACTAGAATTTTAAAATTTTTATGTCTCTTCTCTAACCACAGTGTTTCTGAAAATTTTCATGGTAGATCACACTAACCTTATCATTATTGTTTTGAGGATTTCTAAATGATTTAGATATTTAAACCTAAATATATCTGCAAAGTGATTAGGCAGAGACGATGTGAGGGTGATCTGCTGCGACATCTGTCACCCATTGATCGCCAGGGTTGATTTGGCTGATCTGGCTGGCTAGGCGGATGTCCCCTTCCTCCCTCAACGCTCCATGTGCATCCTTCCCGAAGCTGCATGCTCAGTCAAAGAGGACGACCACCCCCGATAGAGGAGGACCGTTCCTCGGTCAAGGATATACGAGTAGCTGCGCTCCCCTGCTGGAACCTCCAAACAAGCTCTCAAGTGATTAGGCAGAGAATCAGAAGTCTCTAGTAGCAGAAATAAACTCAGGCACATTTGCTCTTATAATTAAAAAGACTATTTAAATGAGAAATTTAAATGATTAGGATGTTGTCAGCTGAATTTATAAAATTATTCATGGGTTTTTATATTCGTATTGTGATAGTTGAAAACTATAAAATCAGTTACTTAAACATTAATTATAACTAAAAAGAATATAAAATAAATTTATAAACATTCTGAGTGTTTGGCAGAGTATAAGGATAAGAGACTACTCAGCAATGTGATGCAGCTAGTCATAGGCCAGACCCTTACAGATGCTTTTTGTTTAAGCTTCAAAGAGAAAAAAAGGAGTTGCAATCGGAACGTGAACGGAACCTGAAGGAGCTGCAGGACTCCATCCGTAGGGTCAAAGAAGACTGTGTTCACCAAATAGAGCTGGAAAGGTTAAAGACCAGGCAGGTAGAAGAAGATAAACACCGACTTCAGCAGCAGGTTGTCATCTTATTTTCACAGCCTATTTGCATTCTATGAAGGATCACTAAAAAGTGGTAAAATTCACTGTGACTTGGATTATTTATTGTGTTTATTGCATTAAGATTTGAATTTACTTTTAAGTTGGGTCTTGTTTTTCTGAATTAACAGGCAGAATGATTTTCTTCCCCTTATTATTTGCGTGAATTATTTTAGGTGACTTATAATGTATTTTCTGATAAATCTGCCTTTTGCACATGCAGATATTTATGTAGCCCTGGACCAAATTCATCTAGAAACTTGAGAGAATTGTTGCTTGAGAGAATTGTTCATCCTCCTGTCCGTTTCCTCACCTCATAGTCACCACTTAACCCATCCCACTCTGCTTTCTCTCTCTACTGCTCCAATTAGCCAGTTGTTAAAGATCCACCAATGGGTGAGTCACTAAGTTCAGTGATGATTTTTCATTTCTCATCTTACTGAAACTTACAATGTCAGCATTATTATTTTTGGTTTTGTATATTATTTTCTCAACTTTTATACCATCACTCTCCTTGTTTCCTTCCATCTTTCTAGCTACCTTTCACTTTCTCTTGCAGGCTTATCTTACTTTATCTAGCCATTAAATATTTGCCTTCCTGTAAGTTCAGAATTTACTTTCTACTAAATAATCTTGTCCATGTCCACAGCTTCAGAGACAATCTGTATGTCTGGGACCTTCACATTTATATTTAAGACCTTTTTATTGCCTCTAATCCCATATACAGGATTACTTTTTTGACATCTCTATTTGAAAGTCTTAAAGGCATTTTAAACCCAAAATGGTTTTCTCATCCATACCCAATCCTTCTGTAAGTGTTTGTAATTTCAGTGATGGGCCCATCTAATCCCACATTGTATGCAGAATCCTTTTGAAATGTGGGAATTATGACAACCTCCTTTTTAAAACCTTTCAACATGTCCTTACTACCAACAAGCTTCTGCATAACTTGAACCCAGCCTGTCTCTTCAGCCTTTTCTCCCATTCTTTCATACCCGCTGTGTACTCTCAAGCCACATGGATCTTCTGTCAAGACCTCTAGCATGCCATGCTCACTTCCTCTACACAGTCTTCAGTTGTGCTGTTTTTTACTGGGCCCTTTGAACTCCATTGGTTTTAGTTTTCAGCTAAAGCATCATTTATCCCAAGAAATCTTCCTTTCTTGACTCCTGCTCACAAGTCTAGGTCAAGTTTTTGTTTTCTATTCCTATGGAGTATTACTTTCTTATTTTTCTTTATGCTATATCAGCTTTTATTTTCATTAGCATGATAATTTAATCAGTGTACAGATCCTTTGCTCCATAAAAATCATTATAGTTGTCTTGGTTACTTTTTTCTCGTTGCTGAGACAAAATACCCAACACCCAAAATGAAGGAAGGAAAGGTTTATTTAGCATACAGTTTGTGGAGGTTTTAGTCCATATTTGGCTGGTTCAGAGGCAGAGTGGCATATGGCAGAGGGCAAACTGTTCAGGGCAGCAGAGCACAGCAAAACCAACCAGCCAAAAGGGAGGAATGGCTGCAAGCAGCCTCCTTTTCTCCCCTACATTGTAAACAGTCTACCCCCACCCAGGAGGTGTGAACCTCTCACACAATCTCCATGCCCTCCTCTTCCACAGGCTCAGGATGTTTACAAAGTAAACATCCCAACTTCCTGCTGAATCACTCAATTAAACCTGCAGATTCCCCAAGTTGACACAATGTATCAACCATAACAATAGTTTATAGCTATAAACCTGGAGCCCAACACAGATATCAACAATAATAAAGATTCAGTAACTATTGAATAGGGGGAAAGGGGAAAAAAATTAAGCTATTAAAAATTAAACTTACCTTTCTTAAAAAATTTAGGTGTAAACTAGATATTTATGATGAATGGCTTTGAAGTCCTCAATGTGTTCTATCATGAAGGACAATTTTCATAGCGACTCAGAGTCAGTAACAGTCACATACTTTACGTAATTCTAAAGATAAATTTGATTGTTGCTGTGGGGTTCTCATTTAAAACACAAAAAAGTGGTAAAACTGGGCAGTTGTTATGAGATTCACTGGTAATTCTTCTCTAGCCATCTAGAACAAAGGCTTTTAACATGTGTTAGAATCACCAGAGTCGTGATACTCCTGGGAAATGCATATTTGTACCCTATCCCACAGTGGTATAATTAGCTAACCTTTTTGTAAGAAGAGTGTTGGTAGGAAGAACTGGTATTTTTTTTAATTATCCAAGACACTTTTCATCTTGTACTAGTGTTCTAAGGCCAACTGGGAAGCAAAAAGTTTCCAAGATGCCTAGATTACTAAGTTTATGACTATATACATTTGTAATTGTCAGATTTCCTGTCACTAGGATAAAATACCAACACTCACAACTTAATGGAGGAGGATCAATTTATTTTGGCGCCTGGTTAGTAGATTCAGTTGATTCAGTTCATGGTTGGCAATCTCCAAGGTGGAACCTGCATGACAAAAGGGCATGGCAGAAAGCTGCTCACATCAGAGCATTCGGGAAGCAGAGAGAGCCAGGGACAAAAATATATACATCGAGGCCACCCCCAGTGGCCTAGCTCCAATCAGGCGTTACCTCCAAGGAAAACTGATGAGTATAGCACCCTCATAGTCTAGTCGCCTTCCACATACCTGTGACATTGGGGGTTGGGGGTGTTATAGTTCTAAAACATAATATTCTGCACTTGGCCCCTAAGAGACTCATACCCTCATTGGTGTGCAAAATGTATTTTAGTCCATCTCTGAGTTGCCAACATCCTTAAGAGTCGAAGTCCAAAGTCTAACTGAAGGAAAACTCTTAGGTGTGAGCCCTGTAAAAATCAAAAGAAAAGTTAAATGCTTCCAACATACAGGGTAAATGTTCCCATCCTAAAAGGGAGAAGTGGGGGGCACGGGATGATAGAAAAGAATCAGGCTAAAACAAGATCAAAACCAAGCAAACTAAACATTAAATCCTATAGCTGTGTGTCCAGTAACCAGGGCAGGTTGTGGTGAGATATGTGCTCCATAGGGCTTGGCAGACCCCACCCCTACACCATTGCCAGTGGCAACCCCCATGGCCTGTCTCCCAGGCTGGCTCTTGCCTCACTGCCTGCTGCTTTCCTTAGTCTGTATTCCTGGCATATCCAACTTCCTGGGTTTCTGCTGCACTTCTGGCTTCACTCTAACAGTTTCATATATTGCCCAGTTGGGCCTGCTGTTTAGCCTCCCGGGTCTTCTGAAATCTTGGTGGATGCCTCTGTGACCCCACAACTTCTGTATTCTGCATGCCTGAAAAACTAGCAGCATGTGGATGATGCCAAGGTCTACCCCCAGCGGAGCAGGAATCTGGCCCCTTGGACCATGGCTGCAGTGGTCTCTGAGGTGCTTGGATGGCTGAAGTCCAGGAAACACTTTTGTAGGTAGTATCAAATGAATTAGACTCCCTGGGCCTCTCTTCCAAATGCCATCTTTAGCTTTTACACCTTTGAGCCTGTGACAGGTGGGATCTTGCTGGATAACTTCAAGCCATCTTCCTATTGTCTCAATGTAAAGTATTTGCCTTATTTTTAATGCTAATCGTTTCAATGACTATGTTCTCCAAGGCTTCAACTTTGCAGGCACTTCCTTTCTGGCCACACTGCAAATTATCAAGTCATTCAACTCTTGATTTTTTTTTTTCCTGATTTTCACTGTAAACTTCAGTAAAAGTAGCCAGCAGTACTCAAGCCACAGCCCAAACATTAGGTCGCTATAAAAATTTTATCCACAGATCAATTCGTCTACCACCCTTAATCTCAGTCCCCCATAGTCTTAGAATATAGCCAAAATGAAGATAAATTTTCTGCCAGAGTGTAACGTATATGACCTCTAGCCCAACTGTCAAAGGACTCCTCATTCCCAACTGAAACCTCCTAAGCATGGCCTTTACTGTTCATATTCCTGTTAGCATTCTGGTTTTCTGAGCTCCAGCCAGCATCACCCATCAATCTTAGCTTACAGCATTCAAAATCTCTAGGTGACATCTCCAAACCTTGCCAAGCTTTTGCCACAAACCAGTTCCAAAAGCTTCTGGTAAGATATAGTCATAGCAACAGCCTCACTTAATTTCTGTATTAGCCAGCCATCTTTCACATTCTTGGGACAAAATACCTGATGCTCATAACTTGGAGAAGTTTATTGTGGCTCAGTTTCAGAAGTTCAGTCTGTGGGAGAGACTTTGGAAGGCATTTTAGACATAACCCACAATGACAGTTCACTTTTTAGGTGTAGAAAATCTGTTTAGGTCATTATTTCAAGTTATATGTAGTGTTCATATAATTGTTTACACCAGTAAAAGAAACAATTAAACACTGTCAGCGATAGCAGATGAAGATAAAGTGTCTATGTATCTGTACTCAAGTAGAGGAAAGCTCAGGTATAATACCTCAAAGTCATTGTAGTCTATGGGCTAGTTAGCAAAGAAAAAAGAACCTGTCATACCTTGGTAGCTTGCTGCTTTACAGCCTGATTGTTACAACAGTAATTGCTCATGGTAATGTACCTGAAACTACCCAATGTAATATTAAGTTCATTATGCTTTTTGTTTAAAACAGAAAAGTAAGAGACTTTAGAATGGCTTCTATTTAACTTTGGATGTCAAAAGAGGTAAACTTCAGTTGTCTGGAAACTTCATGTACAGAGCATCTCACTAGATACTAGATACATCCTGATTAGAATTTTTTTTTGGTCAGTGATGATTTCAGTTCCATTTTGCAAGTTTTCTAAGTATTTCAACTTTAGTTAAGTCTTAAATATTAAGAAAAAAGATAATTGGTGTACCTAATGATGGACAATCAGATGGTTTTTGGAAAGAATGTCTAAGGATTCTAGCTTGTATTTGACTTTTAAAAACCCTCAGATTTGAAAAGGATATCTGTACTGCCTTTTCTTTTAAACTGTTCAAAAGGAAATTATAGTGTTAGTTAAGGCAGGCTACCCCTCTTTTTTAATTTATGAAATATTGACTACTTTCATTACAGCCTTACTCTAAATGAAAAGGTCTGAGTTCCGGTTTTGCCTCTGCTACTGATTAGCTTACTAGCTCTTTGACCCTAAATTTTTTTTAACCTATTAAAAATTATTGCAGTCATCAGTTTTCATTATATTTTGTTTTCTTAATTTCTATATGAACATGCCTTAGAATAAGATACTATTGAGTTCTAAAATATTAGACTTCCTATATAATTTGTTTTTAAATGTCTAATTTTTTTAAAAATATAGCTTAATGATGCTGAAAATAAGTGTAAGACTTTGGAAAAGGAATTCCAGCAGTTCAAGGATCAGCAAAGCAACAAACCAGAAATCCGTCTACAGTCTGAAATAAATCTTCTCACTTTAGAAAAGGTACCGTGTCAGCTTCTTGGCAACTTAACTAGTCACACCGATAAAGCTGTAAAGTCAGAAAGTAATACATGTCATGCATTTAATAATATTTCACTGTGTTGTTCTAATAGCAAATAAGAAATTGTCCAACAATTCAAGGTACAAGGCATTGTTAGTCCTTAAATTTGTTAGAGTATGTCAGTTATAGGTTACACTAATTAGAGCAAACATGCAGAAATAAAAAAATTCACAAAACTGTCACATAGGCTGAAGAGCCAATTTCAGGCTTTGGGCAGGAGCCAGGAGAAGCAAGGTATAGCCAGAGTGTGGTCACAGCCGCCCAGTTAGGGTCCATTACTCCGATGTCAGGGCGTTCCATATCTCCTGAATCTAGGGTCATACCACTGAACCATCAGTTTTGTGGTAGCCACTATAAATACTATTTATGTCTCACTCCTCTCTAGATTTAATGTCCTAGACAGGAATGTTCATTTACATCACAGACCTCTGCTGTAGCTCTCAATGTGGAAAGAGGGGTAAGCATGCTTTTTTGTTTTCTGTAGTTGAAAGTCAGTCCTGCCCCTCATTTATATAGGGTTCCCTCACATACACATACAGAATGTTCAGGGGCTGGACAGTAGCAAATGAGCTGTGTCCAACAGACAGCATAATGACAGTCTGTATTGGGATTTGTGAGAAGAGGAGAAACCAGGGACATAAAGAGTTGGGGAAGCAAAGGCATCGTGCTGAGACTAAGCCTAGATTCTCTGAGGAAGAAGGCCAACTTTAGAGTGTGAGGGACGAAGAACATAGTAGCTGGAATTTAAAATATAGACCTTCATGGGCAAGTTTAGTTAGGTTTTGTTTTAAATCTAATAGGAATTGTGCATAATAGTAATAAACAGATTCAACAGGGAGACAGTGACTTCGGTTCAGATTCTAGATCTGCCACTCGTGTTAACTCGGATAGATTCATTTACTTCACTATATTCATTTCTGTGTCTTTGAAGTGGAATTAACAAGATTGATAGAGGAGTTAAGTGAGTTAATAGTTGTAAAATGCTTAGTGCAGAACCAGGATGTTGTTTATTTTCCTTAATGTTTACCTTTTACTAACAAACATAAAATTTAAGTAAATGATGTGATACCTTTAAAGCATTGTAAGTAGGAAAACAACTCAATTTTTACATTTAAAAAAGATTCAGCTAGTGTGTAGAAAATGTAAGAGTATAAGTCCTGACTCCTTAGCTAAAGGCCTATATAATCAACTGCTTGCTCAGAACACTTTCTCCAATGCCTTAGAACATTTCCCACACTTTTTGTACTTTATATACCCAACATTTTAAGAACAAGATAATTTGTTTACTTAATGATGGATACGTAATACCTAATCCAAAGCACTTTGTATCTATTGATTATCACTTCATTAAAAGTTAAAACTAGGGTAGGGGATAAAGCTCAGCAGCACAAGTGCCTGCCTGGCAAACACAGAGTCCTGAATTTGTTTCTGGTACAAAAAAAAAAAGTTAAAACTAGAATGATTTTAAGTAATAAATCCTGTATATAACAATATAAATAACACTTTTATTAAGAATAAACCATTTTCTAAAACAAAAAAATCATGAAACATAACATTGAGCTGTTTTCATAGTCTGTCTAGTGTCTGGGTAATAGAAAACAGCTAAATTCTAATATCTGATTTTGTTTTCAATCCACTATGATATCACACGTATAGCCTCTGGAAAACTCCACTGTGCACTCATAAAAGAAGGAAAATAGAGACGACAGACATGTCCTTAGGATTTTAATGAAAATAATTTTGACTTCCTCAACCACTTAAGTCAAAACTTTGCTCATCAAAGTATCCCAGAATGTCCAAAGCTAACCTGGGTCACTTCCCATAAGAATTGTTATCCTCTAGTACTACAGAGCTTAATAAATGTTTCTGCAGGTTGCCAGGCTGTCTATGGGTCTTCCTATTGCCATATTCATTTAATTTCAAAGCTAACTGATTCTATTTCTTATGTATTAGGACAGTCTCTTCATTAATTCATTTTTGACCATCTCTTCATTTTTCTGGCAGTGAACTTGAATCCAGCTCAACTTTTTCCATCCCTCTTTTGATAAAACCAAGTATTAGAATATTTGTTTTTAAATATGAACTTTCTGACCTATCCACCAGAAATATTTGAAGTACTCATATTGTGAATTCTCACAAGATATATTAAGTAGATCTCAAAAATATTTCATTTTACCGGGAGGAAGTTCAGAGGCCAGATATCAGAATTATAACAGAAGCCTCATTTTAGTTATCTCTGAATGCATACTGGCTAACTAGATAATATTCATCTTGAAAATAAATTTTAAATGATTAAATTTCCCCATCTACATTTTTATTAAAAGAATAAAAAAGCTTTAAACATATTCAAAGTGTGTTGTTCCATGAACTTGTTGAAAGAGAAATATATAATTGAACTGCCTCTGTATTAGAACTAAGGATGTTTACCATTGAAGTTCTTGGTTGAAACAAAGCCTTTCAGCTCCTCTAAAAATTCTTTGTAAGTCTTTCTGGAGCCAGAAGAGGGCAGAATCTTATTTCTTTAAATAGTAACAAAGAGGTAAGAGAATAAAAAGAAGATGTAAGTGAAAAAGTATCTGAGCTACTCTGAAAGTTTTGGTTATTTATATCTGATTGAGAGGTTCTTTTTCTCATTCTGATTACCTCTTTTCAGTATAATAAAAATCTTCCCATTTCAGTGAAAGAGTCTAAAAAGTTAACAAGATACAATTAATGAAAGATAATTCTCAATTCCTTTTATTGTATAAGAAGTTAGTAGTAAATAATTTGTGATTTTCCTTTATCTAGGAATGTTCTTATATAGTTTAAAAATTGAGACTTTAAAAAAATAAAAGCATATAATGTACTACTTAGGGCACCTAGAGGTTGAAAAGACAGAAAACACATTGAAAGAACCCAGAGACTTTTTTAAATCAAGCTAAAATGTATGTAGTGTTTAGGAATAGTTTGTATCTACTGTAAGGGCAAGATAGGAGGAAAGAGAATACTAGTAGCCTCTGATGACTTTTTAAAAATACTGTGATTTGTTATGTAATTAGGAAGATAACTCAGAGTAGCAAATGGCTGAATAATGAGATACCAAGGAATGTGATGGAAGCCATTTGGTGTTCAGCAGCTAGTAGTTTAAGACATCTCATGTCTAGGTAAATTTGAGCTGAGCCTTAAGATTTAGGCAAGCGGGTGAGGAGGATTTGCGGATCAGGGACACAGACCTGGTTGGAGTAGTGGGTTTCCTGCTGAGAAAGACTTAAAAATGCAAACTGAGTAGGTAGTATAGAATTTATATTTGGAGAATGTCTTGAATCCTCGGCAAAGGGGTGGAGACTTAACATTGTAGCTATAGATTGTTTAGTAGAGAGTGAATTGATGTAGTGGTCATTTATAGGATTTGTAGATAGATCTGAAGCTAGAGAGAGAAGGAGTCTGTTTATTCCCAAGACCTGCTTATGAGCCCAAGAGCCTGGGTTAAGTGGCATAGAAACACAAATGAACAAAATTTGACAATTTTATTTCAAGGGAGACATCCGTCATTCCCTGTGACCGAATGGACCTGGGGTAGGAAGTCTGAGACAAAGATACCAGTGAGTGCTAATCTGTGCTTTTAGTCTTCTTGATTCTAGATCCTGAGGTGAGCTTTCTTTTCCAGGAGTATAGAAATTGTCTTATGGGAGTATATTACTTTAGTCATGGACCAAGGACACCTTAAATAAAAACACAAGTACAGAGGTTCCTAGAGTCTCAAACCTGTTTACAATAAGGGCTGTTAACTCAAGGTCTTTCAATACCGTAAAAATCATACAAAAATTCTAGTTGTATGTATAAAGGGTTTTTAACTCAAGGTCTTTGAATTTCCTGAAATTTTATCAAAATTTTCGTTTTGTACATTTTTCTGGGAAGTGGGTCTATATATTTCTTTAGAATCACAGAGGCATTTGTGTCCTTTAAAAAACATGATAAAAGTTAGGATCACTGAGGTTGCAACAGGAATAAGACAAATGAGATGATATCTCAAACTTGCTACCTACGGATTTATTTGTTAAGATTAAAATTGCGTGTAGAAGTATACTTGTGGTTTAAACTGGTGTTAATACTTGTGCAAATGTGCACAGTATATGGCAAAACAGGTAGAACCTACCCAGTTTGCTATTGATAAAGCTGCTTCTTTAGGCCACCTCCTTGGATACTAGACCTTCTCTAAGACCTGTGGACATGATCTCTTTTTATAATTGAATACTTCTTTATTCCACAGCTACAAAGATTTTTTTCTATTCTTCTGAGGTACGGCCTGTTGTTAAATTACCAAGTAATATATATAAATCTCTGGGGCATAAGTGGAAGAGATTATCTCCAATAATCTCAGCAATATTATTCAACTTAAGACGCTTGAGTCTCGTTGTGAAATGTCAACACAGCTAAATCCAAGCATTAGGGATTCGTAAAACAGAAAAGATCTTGACTTGATTTAGTCATATGTCACTAGGAGGCTCTGCTGGTGCTCTGTAAAGGGAATTTGGCAGTCTGCTTTTCCTTTCATTCTATTTTCATATGAGTTTTCTAAAGTTGAAAATTTTATAGTGTCTTCAATTTGTTTTCCTGTAGAACTTTTGGAATTATATATATGGGAAAAACTAGACTTGGTATAAAAATATTCAGCCAATTCAGAGTAACAGTGTTTTACTGTAATTCAAGAAGATTATTACATTATCACTTAATAGTAAAACTGTCTGTTGGCTACATGAATTTGTTTGGTGCTTGGTTTGAAACACTGAGTACATTCCAAAACCTAGCCAAGTTGGCTTCAGTTCATACACAACAGATTGCCTGCTGCAAGTATAAATAACCATATTTTTAATTGAATCACTTCAGTGTTTTTCTTTATATATTTAAGGAAAAATAGAGAAAAAAGTTACATGTGTGTTATTAAGGAACATTATTTTTCTTACTCTTGGGTTTATTTTAACATTCTTAAAATATTTCTGACTTTGTACTCTCCTACTAAATTGCTTTCTGATAAAACAGTTCACTGTTTCCAGGGTTCTATGGTTTTGCCAAAATATAGTTACAGAAGTGTCTCTACTAGTTCTCTTCCTTGTAAGACAAAATTCCACATAATGATGGGCCTCCAAAAGGAAAGTTTGGGTCTGTGATTTAAAGTATCAGCTGAGTTGGAATGTTAACAGCTAGAACTGCTTTTTGTAAAAAATGTATTTTTCACTCAATGTTTAAATACATTTACAGTAACTGTCTGGAGGTTCAGACTAATTCAGTTCTTTTTAGTATAGGCTGTAAGGCAATAAAAATAAGACTATATTTTAAACAAGAAAATGTTCATGTGCCATAATATTTATAGTAAGTTATATAACAGTTTTAGATGATGTCGTATGTTACGCTGTATAAACTCTTTTCTTAAGCCAGACTCTTTGTATATATTATCTTTCAGTGATTGTACACAGTGGTATAGTGTTTCACTTGATATGATCTTAATCACTGTTAGGTTGAACTTGAAAGAAAGTTGGAATCTGCAACTAAGTCTAAACTGCATTACAAGCAGCAGTGGGGACGAGCTTTGAAGGAGCTTGCCAGACTGAAACAGGTAGTAATTTATACATTGTTCTTTTTATGTCCTTTTCCCGTGTTTCTTTACAAGTCTTAATGTTTGGCCGCATCTTTTATGTTCATAGATCTGCATTTGAATCTCAGAGCTTTATTTTCAAATGTATTATATGCAAGATGCTTCTTTTTCATAATTAAAAACTCGAACTTTTAAATCTTTTTGTTTTTAATTTCTAGCTATTCTCTTTTCCAGAAGAAATTAGGGATAATTTATTTTGGTTTCATTTATAAACGACTTCTTTCTTCCTTAGTATTAATCTTTCTATTGAACTACTTGAGGCAGGAAGAGGAGGGCACAGTTTAAGTATAATTTACATTTAACATTTCTTTAAACTTAAGAACTTTTCAAATATTTTTCCCAGGAATAGTGTAATTCACTTAGGAAAGGGCATCATAAGGGACTTTTTAAGACTGTAAAGTCTATGATAGTAGTTTCCTGAATTTGTCTTACTTTTTTCCTTCCTAATATTAAACAACAAATACTGGTAGATATTTTTGACATAATTTCTTCAAATGATTAAAATCAAAGAAAATTTGAACAGAATTTTTATTTTGAATCAGTTTATTTGACCTAAAACTTTCAAGAATCAATAATGGTTTATTTAAATTTGCTTTTCTTTAATATGTCAGTGTATTCTGAGTGAAATTTGGTACATAGTGTCTTTCAAGTTTGTATTTTACCAATGTAACTCCATAACTGTCGTATACTGTTAAATATGTTTGTGGTATTATACTTAGGCCTAGAGTACACCAGACCACGTGAAAATTTAAAAGTAATAGACAGTTTATATAGCTTATAGATAAATTGAGATTGTGTTACAAATAGATAGCTACTGGTAAATATGAAATAATACTATGCAGATTGAATATATAGGATGTATATTCTTTACCCATTCTGTACATCCTGTATATTCAGTCTGTATTTATTATAGTACTTGGAACCAGAAGTGTTTTGGTTTAAGTGTTTTTTAGACTTTGAAATATGTGCATATACATAATGAGATATTGTGAGAATAGTCTGAAGTGTAAACACACAATTCATTCCTGTTTCATATCACGTTATACATATAACCTCAATGTGATTATTCACAATATGTTTAGTGTGCCTGTGTTCTGACCATAGCTTGTCATGAGCTCAGGTATGAAATTTCCTACTTAACAACATCATGTCTGTGCTTCATGTTTCAGACTTGGAGTATTTTAGGTTTTCAGGTATGAAGTTCAGCGTGTTCTTTTAATGCTGACAGGGTGGGCATTATGTATGGTACTAAGGGCCTGTATTCGAGGCAGTATCCTAGGCATACAGATGTAAGTGAGGCATAGGCCTTCTTCTTTGAGACCTTGGGTTTAGAATAAGAAAGAAACAGCTGTAATATAAAATTTACTGCCTCATAGTAAAAGCCCTGAAAAAAGCCATACACAGTCAGGAAGGGAAAGTACATCTATTTAATAGCCTTAGGAAAGGTGTCACAGATGAGAAAGCATTTGTGATGGACCTCTGGAGATGAGTTGATAGGGTTTAAGATTTAAATAGCAGCATGTTAAAAAATAAATAAATAAATAAATAAATAAATAACTAGCTAGCTAGCTAGCAGCATGTTGTGATTTGGGGGAAATAAAATACATTGAATGAGCATAGCAGAGAAGTGTAAAAGGGAGGTCATAGCCTGTTTGTGAAAGCAGAGCAGGGCCGATTTTAGATGTCATTTCAGGTAATAAGGACTGGAACTGCAGTGGAAACAGAAGAATGCAACTAGAAGATTCTTGTCACTGGTGATGCCAAAGACTCAAGCCATAGTCTGGAAAGAGAGTTTCCATGTTGGAAATACAGTTACTGAGAAGCTAGTGGGCGTGCGGGAAGGAGATAAGGTTTGCAGTTGTGAACATCTTGATTTTTACACGAAAAATTCCACAAGCAGTAAGAAATAAGTATCTGGTACCACCAGGCATGATGGCGCACACCTGTAATCCCAGCACTCAGGAGGCTGATGCAGGAGGATCGTTGTGAGTTCGAGACCAGCCTGGGCTACAAAGTGAGCTCAAGGGCAGCCTGAACTGCAGAGCGAGACCCCATCTCAAAAAGAAAAAAATAAAAAAGAAACATGCATCTGTTGTTGGAAGTATGATTGAGCAGCAGGAAAGAGACAGAGACCTTTGCAGCGATCATATAATATTTGAAGCTGTACTAGATAGAACCTGATGTTCTTATGTATGAGGAGGAAGGAAAGCTAGTGAAGAAAATAATAACTAGAGGAAAAGCGTGAAGATCGTTATAATGATGCTGGCAGAATGGTTAGTATTTATTGAAGGCTCATTGCCCTGTGCTAAATAAGCCCTTCAGATGTTTTCAGTTAATCCTGACTAATGTCCTTATGTACAGCCACTATTATTCCTGTTTTATAAATGGAGAGGCTGTCTTGAGGTTAAATTGCATCCTACAGACACTAAGAGACTGAGCTAGAGCTGAAGTCATTTGATGCGGATCCAGGCTCCTTCCCTCTCATAATACTGTAGCTTTAGTGCATGGAAGTCATGGAATAAAAGAATTTTGAGTGGAAGAAAATAAGATAGGAGACGGGGATTCCTGACAGTATTCAGTGCAAGTACTTATGAGTTCTAGCAAGGAAAATGACAGTGACTCTCAGGCCAACTTGTATAATGAGAATAGAAGGGAAAAAGCCCTTGAAGTCCTGACGCGAAGATGTTTAGGTTACATGTAGTATACTAGGAGGAGTCCTTATGGAATTGGGAGTAAGGAAATAATGTGATAAGAAGAAGCTGTTAAAGTAACAGGATACAAACTTTATCAGAAGCAACAGTAGTAGTAGTTAAAAACATGGCAAGAGTCAAGAGAGTTGGGTTGAATCTTGGCTCTGCCTCTCACTATCACTGTGACCTCCGGAGCTGAATTTCTATGATTAGAATATTTCTATGATGAGAGTTTTTTTCTTCACAAGTTGTTCTGAAGTGGATTCTGTAGAGTGTTTAAATACAGTGTTTGGTAACATAATAGCTGCTGTTAAAAGGGGATGATAAAACTGTTCCATAGTATTTTTGCTGTTAGCCTGAGGACCTTATTAGGTGGTTGCCTTGAGTATTGATGAATAGAACAAATAGAGATTTTATCACTGAGTAGCTGTTCAAAGAAATGATTTCAGCAGCACTTGGAAATGTATGAAGAATGAGAATATTATTTTACAGTGATAATGGAAGGGAGTGGGGTAGACTATAGTTTAATGAGAGTAGTTTGTATCGTATGGTAGTTTTAACAGATGTTTGATAGAAATGATACAGAAGAATAAAACAGGGACTAAATATGCAGATATGCAAGTGTCAGGTAAGCTTCTAAAGTCTGGGTATAAAGGTATGTGAATGCATTGGGTCTGAAGAACAGCAGTGGGTAGTTCATCTGTGTTCATTTACTCATTCAACAAGCGCTTATGGAGAGCCTCCTGTGGCCCTGCACAGTAGTAGATAATATGGATATAGCAGTTGTCTCTTGTGAGCTTAACGTTCATTTACCACTCAAAGCTAAAAGAGAATATCTCAAAGATGAATGTTTCCAATAAAAGTATTAGATTCAAGCTTTAAAACAGAAAGTAGGTGGAGAACATGTAAAAGATAATGTTTGCTGTGAAAGCTGAGTAGTGAATAAGAAACTACTACAGTGGTGATTAGTTAGGAGCAGTTAATAAAAATTAGTTGAAAAGATGTAACAGTGTTGGCTGTTGAGTAAAGTATTTGGGGGAAGAAATGATTAACCATTATTAATTATTGAAACAGCTTCATTATATTTCCTTTTACTTCAAGTGGGGTGTCGTGTTCATGTGTGTATATTATGGATTATATTCTTTTTTCATTTTTTCAGCACTGAAACTATATGTGAAGTTTCAGTAGGATGACTTAAGTTTGGAGCTCTTGTGGGTTTGCTCCGGAATGCTGAGGTGGTCCCTTAGAAAGAAGGGTCAGCACGGAGCTCTCGGAGCTCTCACCGGGAGCTGCCCTGCACAGGCGGCCTCGCCCATTTCCTCTCTGTGGGGCCTTTCTGCTTCATCCATCTTCTGTGTGATCATCTCATAGTGTGTATAATCCATTATCTTTTTTCTTCCTATGTATTTTCTACCCTCTAGCCCCAAAACCATTAACAGATGAATTTTCATTATGTCTTCCTAGTAAGAGGAAGTCACAAAAGTTCAGATACCTTCCTTGAGTTACCACACATTTATTAAGGAAATGAAACTGAAAGAAAATGAAAGTAGTTTCAGCCTCTGAGGACATGGTTGTTCATTCCTTCTCATTGTGGATCAGTTTTGTTTCTTATCCCACAAACTTTCTGCTTAGAAACACTGTAAACAAATCTGAAGTCACTCCGAATCATTGATGCCCTCCAGACCACAATGAGATGCAACAAATTAAGAAGAAAAGTAATAGAGTTGGGGGTTGCCATAGTGAATTTCACTTTGCCCACTGTTTCCCAAAGATTAAAATTAAAGCTAGATAATGGCACATTTTTTATGTGCAATAGTTACTTTAAAAAACTTTCCCTAAAAGTTTATTACTAAAAACACATTGTGTTTGAATATGAAATTGAAATTGTCTATCTGGTTTTGTTCAGAGAATTGTTTGTGCAACTTCTTGTTTAAATTGGATTGGGACCATGTTAATTTTACATTGCCTCTGGTGAATAGCCATGGGGCTGTACTCTGCCAGTAATTTGTCACATCAGAACCCTCTAGAGGGCCATCCAAGACATGCGTGTAGCACGGATTAGATGGCGAAAGCCGTATCTTAGGTTGTTAATAAATGTTGATGACAAAGAGCAGCTGGTAAAGCTTGGAAATAAGATCTAATGTTGATACCCATTGCCAAAACAATGTTTAGACAGATTTCCATTACTCCAAGGTGACCTAGCATAGTCAGTTTGTGAATTAAAATATCATAAACTTCTAATTATTTAGGGGGAAAAAACTTTCCTTCTGATTCACAACCATAAAAGTTGTAAGCTTCGTAAAGCTTTTCTTTTGTAACTGAAATGGCGACAGCTGTAAAATATAAATAAGTGTGACATAAGAGGAGTCTTGGTTTAGAGAACAAGGAAACGACACCCTTAGATTCTAAATTTAATATCTTGGGACGTAGTTTAAAAATTCAACTTTTGGGCTGGGGATATAGCTCAGTGGAATAAGCGCTTGCCTAGCAAGCGCAGGGTCCTGAGTTCGATCCCCAGTACCGCAAAAAAAAAAAAAAAAAAAAAAATTAAACTTTTTAGACACTTAGCAGTTTAGTTTCCTTTTTCCTCATCTTTGTGAAAAGATACTCTAGAAATCTTTTAAAACCAAAAGAAGTACTTAAGTTAGTCTACAAATACCTGAGTGAAGATTGTCCCCTTTAGTCCTTATGGATAAAATAGCATACTTACATATGTACTTCAGAACATTTAGAATGTAGCTGTGTAAGCAGATAAAGCCACCATTCTAAGTGACTGAATCATGGTTCTAAAATATGAATTTGTTGTAGAAAATTTAACATTTTTATATCACATATGAAACTAAGTATATGTTTGCTCCCCAGACAGAAAACAGAACTAAGATTATGGGTAGGATGTGGGTTCTTTACCATATTTGTGCACAGTAGATCTGTTTAAAACTAAGCTGATAAATTTAGTTAAAACAACACAGACTTCATCAGCTGACATCAGCACTATCTTGTCCAGCCTCCTGCTTATCCACTCAGAGTAATTAATTTGATTAATTTATAAGTAATTTAGCCAGGGATGGGATGTAAATCTTTGTTTAAGAAAACAGTTGGAGGTCCAAGTCTTGGTTAAAAACTGTGTCTTGAAACCATCCAGGCCCTCCTACTGGCTTGTCAGCTCTGGGTTATTTTCAGAAAACTTTACTTGAGTTCCTTAGTTTAGCTGTAAGTTTTTTCCCACAGCCTTACATGGTATGTGTGAGTGGGGGAGTAAGTAGTGGCCACTTTTTAGCCTCTGTTTAGTCTAGTGTATGTATGTTTACATCTCCTCTCTGGATTTATAGGCAGCCAAGGCAGAATAAAGATTAAACTCACTTGATTGAGGAGCCTTTAACCCAAGCACCTGGCGTGGACAGGGTTTCTTTCACAGACCTCTAGAGAGAGAAAGAGAGAGAGAGAGAGAGAGAGAGAGAGAGAGAGTGTGTGTGATTGTTGGTAATGCTTAATTACAGCATTAAAGTATTTAAAGGATTTTCTGGTATGTTATAGAAGAAAAGTGTTTCAGATTTTACTAAAGCAACTTAAAGTACTTTGTTTTTTCTTCCTACTTGCAATCGTATTTTTACCCCCTTACTTAAAAAAAAATGCAAAGTTTGCAGTACCATATAACATAGAAAATAAAAGTCACCAATACTTTTATAGTTTTCTCAGCCAGCAATAATAATTTGATACGTTTTCCAGGTACTTTTTCCTTTTTTAAAAAATAATTACTTAAGTGAAATATATTTCAAAGACAAGATTCTTATTAATCTGTATTTATAAGACATTAAAAATATATCTTTGAAAATAACATTGTACATTGTTTATTGACATGTATATGTATAGGGAATATATATGTGATATGAATATATCACAGTTTATATAATCTGTGCAAGGCATATTTTTTCCAGATTTTTCTTATAATAAAACAGTAGAAAAGATTTCTTGTATATATAAGGATTTCTCAGATGTTTATATTTAAAAGTAGAATTGCTGTCTGTTTGACCCAGCTGCTCCCTTCCTAGGTGTCATCCCAAAAGAGTTAAAGATGTAGTATTATAGTGATCCATGCACCACCATGCTTACAGCAGCATAGATCATTATAGCTGGGCCTTGGAAGTGATCCATACATTCATGAACAGATAACTGGATAAAGAAACGGTGGTATTTGTGCACAATAGGAGTACTGTTCAGCCATAGAGAAGGATAAATTTGAGTCATTTGTAAGAAAATGGCTGCATCTTGAGACCATAATGTTGAGTGAAATAAATCAGATTCACAAGCTTCAATATCATAGGGTTCCTTTTATATGAGACACCCAAAATACAAAGAGCAGACGAAAAGGCCTATGTGTACAGATTTGTGGATGAGCCTGGAGAAGAGAGTGAAAGACATAGTAACTGAGATGGATTAGAATTAATAATCAGAGACAGCTATTAAATTTGGCAGCTACATCTTTGTAAAATTAACCATTTCTCATTTGTTACTCTTACCACTTGTTCCTATGGCAATTCATTGGGTTGACTGGAGTCATTTTCTTGCCTTCAAATTTGTTGCCCTATGATGTTCAGCTAACCTCAGTCATTAATACAGCCATGAATGATTATGATAGCAAAAAGAGAAAGTATTCAGGGAGAACTTGGACTTTCCTAGAGTAGTTGTGATTTATAGAGTTGGCAGTGTGTGGCTGTATCACATATATTGTCAAGTAGGATTATAATCATAGGTCAAAGTTATATTCCTGATATGAGGTGTCTGGCTTCTTTCTTTCAAGAGAGAACAAGAAAGTCAAATGGCTCGTCTTAAAAAGCAGCAAGAGGAATTGGAACAGATGAGACTGCGTTACCTGGCTGCTGAGGAGAAAGATACAGTAAAAACTGAGCAACAAGAATTGTTGGATATAAGAAACGAGTTAAACAGGTATAATAATGAAAAGATCGTTCCTTTTTTCCTATAAAAACTAATAGGACAGCCTTTTAATTGGGTCATTTGGTCCAGGGAAGGTACAACTTTAGTTCTGTCAAGGGTACAGTGTATAAGACATTAGGAAGGTTCTTTTGGTATGATCTACAAAATTTATAGTCAGAAATGCTGTCTTAAGCCACCAAAATAGTCCTAAGCACACAGTACCTCTTTTGGTTTCACTGCCGTGGGCGAGAACAAAATTTTGGAAGGCAAGGTCATGTTACAATTCAATACTCTATAACATTTCCCAAGCTTACAACACTGTAGCCACCAAATAAATGTCTGTTACATGGAAGAGAACAAAAAGTAGTACAGATTATGCCCTGTAAGCCTGGCTCTTAGAATTGACTTTAAAATTAATATTTATTCATGTATCTTCTAAATTAACTTTAATTCAGTTCTGAACCAATTTAATGACTTAGTGATTGCATTTTTATGTATAAAATTTTTATCTTTATTAAGTCAAAAAATTACATTGTTGTATGTAAACATATTTCCATATTATAAGTTAACAGCTATTGATACTTTTTTGCGATTAATACCAAGGCTAGATTTTTTTTTTAAACATAAAAAATCAATTGTATTCCTATATATGAACAATGGACACAGACACTTAAATGCAAAATATAATACTATGTACAACTGCTCAAAAAAAGTTATAACTCTAATAAAACATATACGATCTATGTGCTGGAAACAAAAATATGCTTATAGATAAAATGGAAGAATATCTAAATAAATAGAATCAGATCTTGTGGATTGAAAAACTATTTTCATATATGAAGATATCATAGGATACTTCCCTGTGTATATGAACTGAACTATGTCCCCTCCAAGTTCACACTGGAGCCCTAACCTCTGATGTGATGGTATTTGGAGATGAGGCCGCAAAAGTGGAGCCCTCAAGATGGAATTGATGCCTTTACAGGAAAAAACACAAGGAGGTGTGCTTGCTGTCTTTCTCCCTGCTGTGTGAGGCAGAGCTAGAATGTAGCTCTATAGAAAATGACTATACTGGGCTGGGGATATAGCTCAGTGGAATAAGCGCTTGCCTAGCAAGCACAGGGTCCTGAGTTCGATCCCCAGTACCGCGAAAAAAAAAAAAAAAAAAAAGAAAAAGAAAAAGAAAATGACTATACTGGCACCTTGATCTTGGACTTCTTTGGAAGTGTAAGAAAGTAAATTTCTTTTTTTTAAGCTGCTCAGTTTTTGATACTGTTTTTGGCAGTCTTAAGCCAATTTATGACAGTGTGTTGTGCTCTAACAAAGATACAGCAGTCCATTGATAAAGCTTTAAAAAAAATCCCCCCAAAAGTCTATATATTAGCTTTCCCAACTTTATCCATGGGGAATATATTCCAAGATCCATCCACAGATGCCTGAAACAGCAGTAATACTAATCCCCACATATACTGTTATACCTGTGATAAGCTTTAATCTATAAATTAAGCGTAGTAAGAGATTAACAGTAACTAATAATAAAATAGAGCAATTATAATAATATACTTAATCTGAGTTATGTGAATGTTGTTTCTCTTGCACAGTATCTTATACTGTACTCACAGCCTTCTTGGGTGGTGATATGAGATGACACAGTACCTATGTGAAAAGATAAAGTGGATTGTGTAAGTTACCTGTCTGTGTAAGGGTTACTTGAACATAAGGACTGAAGTACCATGACAGTTGGTCTGACATCTAAGGGATACCAAGGGACTAAGGCGGGGAGCCATTACAACTGGACAAACTGATGATTCATGTCCTAGGTGAGATGGACTAGACAACCTCATGCAATTCAAAACTTATGAGGGACTTATCCCTGGAATTTTTATTTAATATTTTTGGACTGCGGTTGACCATGGATAGCTGAAACTGCAGGAAATGAAACTGTGGATAAGGAGGACTAGTGTGTGTGTGTGTCTGTGTGTGTGTGTTGTATGTGTGTTGTGTGTGTGTGTTGTGTGTGTGTGTGTTGTGTGTATGTGTGTGCTGTTTAGTGATTTCTAACATGAAATACTGTTGTAATTGTGATTAAGATGAAACTGACACTCTAAATAAGCACAGTGTAACATAGTAGCTAAAAATATAATCTCTAGGTTCAGATTAAATTCTAATAGAGCTCCAGGATGTATTAACTGCATCACCTTGAAAAAATATACTAAGTCTTTTTAATCTCATCTCTAATGAGAATATCTTCCTCAAAAAATTTCTCTAAAGACTAAACAGAGTGAGTCAGGCACGTAAGACATTTAACCGACACAGTAATAATGTAATAAATATGAGCTGTGATCCTAAGTATTAATATAACTAAATTTGAAATATCTTATCCTGTAATTAAAATTCTGTTTAATTAGTACTAGCAATAATTCTGAAATATACACACAAAAATAAATTTTATAATGGTATATATAGAAACAGAAGAGCCAACCAGACTTAAAATAACAACATTCATGCCAAAAATAAAAAAAGTCAGTGTAGTGGTCTTTGGTATAAATTTTCCAACAAATATTTATTCTGTGTCTACACTGTTGTAGATTTGGATGGTGTACATTAATAAGCTATACATGATTTTGCCTTTCATATTTTTACTGTCATACATAGCATCAAAACCAAAAAGTACTGTGTTTTGGTGGCATATGTGGAGAGAATATTTTTACTATCAAATTTGGATATCCCATTAATATCTTTGTAAGGTTTCGGAGAAATGAAACTAACCATTTAGATATATAAATATGGGCAAAAATCAGTCCTCTAAGAAAAATCAAGTCATAGGCAAGACATAATAAATTAGTTTATATGAAGAAGTAGTCACTGATAATAGTGTGTCTTGACTCCCAAAGAGTAGATGCAGTTGTAGTAGAAATAGTATTCAGTGTTCAGTGCTACAAAAACCATGCCTGAAGCGTTCTTAGCAGTATGTAACCAGGCGCTCAGCCAAGCCAGCTCCTCCTGTAGCGGCCTTGCAGGGCGGCGTTAACCAGGGCAGTGAGAGGCCATCATGTCATCCAGGTGCTTAGGAGAATGCGGACATGGAACTTGAAGAAGAGAACTCTTGAGGAAAAGAGCAGACAGCTGTCTGCAAATATCTGGTGGGCTACCATGCTAAAAAAAGTGGTCTTCCCTCCTTGGGCAGAGAAAAAATTATAAAGAGGGATGAGGAGTTTAATATGAGAAAAAACTTTCTAACAGAACAGTTCTATGAAACAAAGGTTCCCACTGGAAGAAAGTGTATGAATGGAGTCCAGATATAGCATTTGTCCTGAATATTATCAGTATTTCCTTTAATAATATTAAGGGCTTTTTCAACTCTAGGTTCCAAAATCCTAGTGCGATCATGACCAGTCTTTGCATCTTATTAAATATTTGGTAGATACTCTGTCAATTTTGTGAAAATTACTTTTATCCTTCATGAGTGAACAGATAATACAGAAAGGGAAGTGGTTAGAGTTTCTAATCTATATTAAGGCACTGTATGTCATGCTTACAGGGCCCCTCTTCCTAGGGACTGTAAGAATTACAGTAGAGGAAACAGCTCTTTGGAAATCTACATTTGAGCTGGAGGTTGTGACTCGGTAATAGAACACTTGCCTACATATGGGCAAGGCCATTCCTTTGGTCACCGGTATCACCACAAACAAAGAAAAGAAAAATCTACCCTTAACATATCTTCATGCTTGCTCACATTCAGTGGGAAAATTTGGGACATACCTCCTGTGTCTCAGAATACTACTTAGAGGCCTTTTTTCTGAGAATAGACAGAGATTGGAGTCCTTGGACTGTACATTTGAGTTTCCTTTTCTTTGATGAGAGATGTCAGGGTCACTGCCCAGAGGCCCGCCTTCCCTGAGCCCAGTCCTCCTGGGCAGGACTTGCTCCTCACTGCCTCTCCCTACCTCCCAGACCCCTGTGCAAATTCAGAAGTGGACTTGTTTCTTGCCAACTTACTCTGAAGGTTGTCTCAAAGCAGAGGTTTACACTCAACTACTTTATCTTATCAAGACAGGATTTAGGAATAGTTGCAAATGAAAGCATTCTGTAGCCAGTTATTAGATGAATATAAAGTTACTCTTAATTGTCCTTTCTAAATTAAAATACATATGACATTCCAAAATCAGTGTACTTAGCAGGTGATAGTAACACTGTTATTACCACCCCTCCATTGTCAAGGCGTCATGATCAACAGTCATCTGTTGGAACCACCCAAATCCGAGAGCAGCACCTGATTTTTTAAATCCTAAAGCCTGTTGGCAAATGAGGCCAACAGTGACATAACTTGGAGACATATACTGACCTTGATGTGCATATGCCCCTTGAACCGTGTGCTTATACTCAATTTTATTCTCTACAAGTGACTGGTGATGTAAGTTCCACAACAGTGTGGATGTTTCCTTTTGATTCATTGCAGTATCTCTAGACACTGTTTTGTGTAAATAACTGTTGAGTGAATTTCAAAAAAAACTTTGTGCTCAAACAGCAAAGGCTTAATTACAGCTTAAAGGAGATAGTAAAAGATGATTAAGTGATGATACAAGAAGTCATTTATAAGAATAATAATTGTAGGAGAATAGAAATAAGTGAAAACATAGTATGTATGTGCATTACATGTGTATCATTAATTTTTAGAAAAATACATGTTAAGTATGTGTATGCATTTTTAATTAAAAAGAAAAATGGCACTCATTTTGGTTATCCTTGGATAATGAGATTGCAGGTTATTTTTATTTTCTTTATATAGCCCTACAATTTCTGTAGTTTTGGTATATTTCATTATTAGAAGAATTATTATTTTTAAATTGATTTTTAAAATATTTTGACTCTTGACTAGCCAAGCCATTACTTTTTGTGTCCTCCTGAAAATATTACTGAACTTACTCTAGTGTGGAGTCATTTTGTTGTAAAATAGTGCTGCTAGAAAAAACAACAGTGCTGTTAGTATTTGTTGTCTACTAGAGTGGCATTTGTTCTTGACTTACCAGGTTAAGGCAACAGGACCAAAAACAGTGCCAGGATCCCAGGGAAATTGCCAGTGGGAAAATGGACGGCTCGCGTGGCTCAGCATTAGAAGAAGGCTTGGGTGATTATTTGACTCGACTGATAGAGGAAAGGGATACTTTGATGAGAACAGGTGTGTATGATCATGAGGATCGAATAATAAGTGAACTCGACCGACAGATCAGAGAGGTTTTGGCTAAAAACAATGCCAGTAATTAATGTTTGGAAGATCTTTACAGAGACTTAAGGTTTAAATTTTAGTTTTATTGTAAAACTCAAAAATGGAGAAAATGGGTATTTTTAAATGCTATTTTCAATTTTTTATAAACAATTTTGTATGTCACTGTATAGTATTTATTTGATTTTATTTACTTTATGCTACCTCTCATGCTGGTTTTATTCCTAATTACATTTTATAAACTCTTTTTAAAATTTCAGTGTTTAAGGGGCTGGAGGTACAGCTCAGTGGGGTAAGTGCTTGCCGCTAAGCACTAAGGCCCTGAGTTCGATCCCCGGTCCCGAAAAAAAAAAAAAAAAAAAAAAAAAATTTCAGTGTTTGTCAGTTTTTAATCTGATGGCTGACTTTTGTAACAGCTTTTCACTAAGTTTGTTCTAGAAGAAATGACTGCAGTAATTTCTGCTTACATAATTTTTCATGTTGAGCCAAAAGGATATGTTGCACTTTAATAATATTGTGTCTTGTTCCTTTTGAGTCTAAATATCTTAAAAGTTGAAGCTAGCTAAAAATGTAGCAGATTTTTTTAACTCATACTAGATGACTTTTCCCCCTTAATTTGTAATTATTTGCAAGACACAAATTTGAAAACAAAGTAGTATCAATGTGGAGAGACCCTATGACATATTGAGTGGCAACTTAATCATTGTTGTTTAATGATGTCGTTTAACTACTTAATAGTTCTTGTTTTAAGAACTATTGAATTTTAAAATTTTCAGTATGTTCTTCACTTCTAAAAGCATGAATTATTTGCTTACTATGGTTCTTTTCCATCAGTCTCCTGGTCAAGACTGAATTGTCTTCTTTTGTCAAAATTAGAGATTTTGTGAAGCCCCCCATAATATGATATGGAAACAGACACAAAGGATTTAGCTGCAAAGAAAAGAATGAAACAATTATTCTTTACTCCAGGTTTAATCAGCCTTTTTCAGAAGTACATGAGATTAGGTCCCTGGGCTTATATAGTGCCATGTCAGAGAAGGCTTATAGAGTTCTCCACGCCCTGTTCCTCAGAGCAACACTTTACACACACACACCCTGCATAAAGCACTGAAAAAGATTATTAGCAAATTCACGAATTAAGTTGGGTTTTGAAATATAACAGTTTAAAAATATGACTCCCACTAGGAAGTACATTCTAAGTATCAATAACTTCCATAAGAGCAGAATAGGTTACTCAGTAACATTAATGTTCTGTTATATTCAACAAAGTATATTTCTTATTTGGGAAATTGAAGTTCCTAATTATATATTTTCCCTTTATTAGCAAAGTATTAATCCTCAAAAAAAAAAACCAATAAATAACAAAGAAAGTAATTACTGAAGGAAAGAGTAATGAATCAGTTAATCATAGCAGGAATTTGAAATACTAATTATGGTGGTTTTCTGCTCATTGATCTTTATGCTGCACGAATGCAGCAAAAGTATTCTTTCTGATTTCGAAGGTCTCTGCTATAACCTTCATTTGCATTGTGTGATGCCTGTAGCTTTTCAAACACTAGAGGGGGCCTTAGATTTAAAGAAATAAGAAAAGCTTTTCCAAAATGTATGTGTGGCTTACTTTGTGTTCTGTAAAGCAGTCTTTTGGCTTTTGCAATGTAACAAATAAAATATTTGTATACATCTTTGAGTTCTTGAGTAGGCTATCATTTTAAGTCACTGTATTTTTTGTTTTCCTCAAATTTTAACAATCTTTTGTAGTCTTTCAGCTATAGCCATTCCATCTGTAAGTGGCACTTTACATATTTAAACTGATAGCTTTATTAAATTAACATCTGGGCATTAACGAGTATGACCACACAGTAACTGAGTGGGTAGACAGATAAGTTTCCTAATTATCACATATAAGAGGAACCTTTTCACTGTATATTTCTAGATGAAATATAACGTACCCCTAAAATTTCTATGATGCTGTTCCATAGAGAAAGTCCATAGTTTGCAATTCTAAGGTTCACATGTATCCCATAGAAACAGTATGTCATGTCTGCCATGTCTGACGCCATGTCTGTGTAAACTTCAAGGTTTCCTTCTCAGGAATATCCTAGTAATCTCTATCTGGTTTTGAGTTACTGTTGCTCAGGCAGATATGGGAAGTTTGGGTGTGATTTAAGTACATACCAGGGCTCTGCACAAATGGAGGGGGAGACCGTCTAATGTAAACAGATGGGTGTTCCTCTGCTTACTGCCCTGTCTGGGTGCTTACCATCCTGAATCTAACTTCCCAGAGGACTCTGTTACGCGCTGCTTGTCTGCAGGCACCTAAGAAGGGTGTGACCTGCTTCTTAGAGTCTGTGGGAAGGTCTCTGCTAGCTACAGATGGAAGTTTAAAACATGGTCTCACTATCACTGTGTCTAGTTTTATTGAGTACCTAGTGTGAATTTTTAAATTGATATAATTTACATACCCTTCAAAAAATCTGTTTAAAAGTGTGTAATTCCATGTGTTTTTGTATATTCACGAAGTTGTGCATCTGATACCAGTATTTCAAACATTTTCAGCCTGCCAGAACGGAGTGCCCGCACTCAGCAGCAGTCACTCCCCGTTTCCCCTACTCTTCATATCTTGCTAACTTACTTTTTGCCTCCATGGATTTAGCTGTTTTAGATTTTTCATTAAATATGGAAAAATCTAAATATTAAAACTCCTAAAATAGAATTTACCTATGGCTAACATTTCATGAGATGTTGAATTAAATGAAAGATCAAGAAGCTTAACATGAGATTGTAATATTTACAACCAGTTAATAACAGACCCAGCTGTTCTTTTATCCATCATCTGCTAAAGTATTCTATAGCACATCTGAACAATCATGCCATTGTTATCTTACCAAAATTGCAGGGGTGTTTTGGTATTTTGTAGAGTTAGAAGGTATTGGAAAATAGTCAACCAGAACGTAAGTCCTGTGAAGGCAGAGCCCAGGTCTGTCTGAGGTTCAGTGATGTGCCAGGACTGCCACGTATAGACCCGTTCAGACGGTGCAGCTGTCCCACAGTGTCGGTGGGTAATTACTTTCAGGACTCCCGTGGACACCAAGCTCCATGGGTGCCCCAGGCCCTTTGTAAGATGGTGCCATATTTGCACTTGACCTGTGCACATTTTCACTTATAATTTAAATCATCTCTAGATTACATAGAATATCTAACACAATGTAAACATTATGTCAGTAGTTTTCACACTGTATCATTTAGGAAATAATGGTCAAGCATTGCATACATGTTCAGCATTGAGTGATGCAGTGCAGTGTTTTCTTTAATATTTTGGATTACTTGAATCTGCAGAAGCAGAATCCACAGATGCAAAGCGCACAGAGGCTGACTGTATTTGCTAAATATATCAAGAAGTAGATACTGCGCATGGTCTGTGTAACAAAGTAAACATAAAATATTCTGATTACTGGGATACAAGGAAAAGAGGCCCTCCTAATCTCACAGGTCTATGAATGTGTGGCTTGACTGACCTCAGCCTATTGAGTAGTTCTATATATCTGTTTTACTTTTTATAAGTTTACTCTAAATTCACAGAGACAGAAAATAGAATAGGTTACCAGGGAACAAGGAGGTATTTGCTTTTTAGTGGGTACAATTTCTGTTTGGGAAGATCAAACTCTCCTGGATTGTAGATATGAGATAGAATCCCAAATCTTCCCTTTTCCCACTGACAACTAGGGGGTGATTTCACAGACAGCCGTCACACTTCTGACCAGCTACACCTTGGTGACCTGGCCTGATTAGCTACAGTGTCTTCCTGTCAGAAGCAACCTCTCCCTAGGCCACCAATCACTACTCACTCCCACAGCCCTGCCAGGGCCACAACACCCCTTCCTGCACCAGGGATCGGGGCCCAGTGCCGGTATCCCCAAATCCCAAACCCCAGTGGGCCGTGCTGGGCAACACTGCTGCCCTTCAGGAATCTCCCTGGAGGCCCAGCAGCATGCATAACTTCTGCCATGCATTCCCGTGGGAAAGGTAAAAGAGCTATCACCAACCAGCCGCTTCTCCCACAGTCCCACCCAGTTGGCACAGTGACAGCTGAGGCTGCCCTGGACACCCCATAGCTACTCAGAGACACTTGCCTTGGCTGCAGTGGCTCATTACGTAGCCCTATCCCAGATGTTCCTGCTCCCTCTCCTACTACTTCAAAGGTCCCAAAACATGTCCACAAAATTCAGGAGACTGTACACTCATGCTGCTCTTCTTCACGTGTGAACACTGGTCCCTCACCCTCTTCAGCCCAGTCCAGGAGAGATCCCTCCCGTGACCTGCCAGCCTCAGGTGCCACACAGGTCCCAAAAGAAAGCTTTGCTCTGGTGGTCTATTGCCTACTTGTGCGTCTCACCTTGTGAAGAGTGTGTGGAGTGTGTTTTCGTAAGAAAGAGCTGGTAACGTTAAGGACTATTAGCCCTGAAGAGCTCCAGAGAGCAGTGGAGAGTCAAGAGTGGCAGAGTCCTGTGGAGCATCCTGAAAGGAAATGGAAGTCGCTGGAGAAGCTCTAGAAAGCAATCAAAGGGGATACGGGTCCCGCTAGTGGCTGGGAGATGCCCGCCGCTATGACGCTAAGAGCCGGAATACAAATTGCTAAGCAGCACTGGCATTCAAAGCTCAGTTGTGAACCTCGGGGCCCAGAGCTGGTCAAAGCCTGGATCCCCTAACAGCCAAGGAGCTGCAGCTTTGCCGGTGTGTGATTTCCATCTGAACTGAGCAATTTCACCAGCTGGTTTGGGGACAGCAAAAATGGTCAGAGAATGCTTAATATCTTTAAGAATATTACATGGTTAAAAATGCTTACCATGGTAAACTTCATGTTTTATTGTAATTGAAAAAAGTTTGTGTCAGTCTTTGCTTCAACACTGCCTACCCAGTATTCTCACAATGGATGTTTTCTACACAGGGTCACCTGTCAAACCAACCTAAAGGTGGCAACAAAGATACTTCACGATATGTTTGTAGCACACTTGTTAACAAAGTCTGAAATTAATGAAAATTACTTTACTCTTAAATAGATTTCAGTATCTTTGAAACCTAAAATTCTAATGCCTATTATATAAAATTTAACTTTGTCATACTTTTCTAAAAACATAATGACAATAAAAGAAAAAACTTTTTCTTAACATTTAATAATAATCCATACCATGGACATAAGTTGGAATAAGAATTTTTTACAACAGATTGCTGTTTCTCTAAATTAGGCTTCGTACCTTTTTTTTGTAGGTAGGTAGTAGACCTACTTTTGGTTGGGATTTTGTTAATGGATAAAAGTGACATGTGGGAGTGTTGAATAAAGTCTGGTTGAATAATTCTTAATTGTGACCTGAAAATTTAAATCCATCTTTGAAATTTGTATTTTGTCCACTGTACCCTTGGCCTTGGAGCTTCAACTTTACCCTGTGCTTTTCTACTGCCTATTCTAAAGTCATGTCTTCCTGACTAGTGGGCCTCTGCTTCCATGGCTTACAGACACAGGTAGCTCATTCATTCTTTTGGAACGGGAAAATAGAATTACCTGAATACCTAAATTTTTCATTAAAACCAAAGGAACCAGATTGCTCACTGATTTTGTTACATAACCTCAGTTTGGCACTGAACTGGAATCCGCTGTTGTTGGGAATGTAACTGTAGAAAGGCTGCTATATGCTTCAGTCTCATTTTATTTGCTTCTCAGGGGTTGTCCTAGTGTTTTCATTAGAAGTGTTTGTACAGATGTAGGCCCTTTGGATACAAAGTTGCTGAAGTGCAGACTCAGAAGTTAAGCTTTCAAATTGAAAGGGGTGGAAATCTGTTTAGAAAGATTAATTTATAGATAAATAATTTACTGAGTCTGTTTGCTAATGTACAGTAATCCCTGGAGGCTTTTAAAGATGTAGTCATTATATTTTTAAGGTTCTAAGAATGTTAAACCTGTCACTCATAATAGAAGAGCCCTAAAATAGGACACATTTATAATTTCTTCTTGGAAACTTCACCCACAAATTCATAGACAAATTTTTTTTCTTTTACAAATAACTTTTATCTAATAGTTGGACAATGGAACCCTTGTTTAACATGTTAACTAGTCAAAAGCATGCAGATACACAGAATAAATGCTCCAGTAGTTTAAATTAAAAGTTGGCAAGGACAAAGAAAATATTACTGAAAAAGCATCCCTTGACCTTACTGCACTTTTTTTTAGTGAATATTGACCTGACAGTGCTTTGTAAGTTGCAATAGAAAGTAAATTCTCTTCTTAGTGAATAGACTGAGCTGACTAAATGCATGATTAAAGCACTTGTTTCATCTCTACTTCTTCCGGTAATCAAAGATGAGAAGGATGAGGTGACTAAAATTTCTACCTGTTTTTTTCAAGAGTAGGAAACTGTATTGGGGAACAGGAATGGGGAACAGGAACAGCTCCTGAGAGACCAGAGGGGTCCCAGCTGGGTTGCCTTCCATCTACTTGAGAAAAATTTCGAAACTCAAACATAACTATTATTATATTACTTAAGACTGCACAAAATGCAGTGTCCTGAAAATGGTATAACAAGTAAAAAATCTGGCTTTAATATTCAGCATGTATCCTTGGTCATCCTGTTGATATTGAAGAAGATAGTTTAGCACACTGGTTGGGATATTCACCTGATTGCTGTCTTGAAGGAAATTTCAATCCCTGATTAGCTTCCTTGTTAGCATATGAGATTAATGTTTTTTCTTGTCTTTTTGCAAAAGTTTGTTTAGATAACTAACTGAAATTTGTAAAATTTGCACAAAGGAAATAAATGTACTAATAAGGAAATACACAAATAGTTTTCAGAAGTAATTTAACCAACAGATTTTTTTTGCCAATGAAATTTGCATTTGCAAGCCTGCAAAAAAAATTTTTGGGGGGGTATTATTGGGCAATGAACTCAGAACATTGACTTTGCCAAGCAGGTGATTGTAATGCTAAACTATATCCCCAGCCCAAACCTACATTTAGCCTATCATTTTTCCTTCATTATCAATCTTCCCTTCTCCCTCTTCTGTACATGTATAAAAACCAGGAACAAATGATACCTAGAATTTGTTTTTAAAATATTCTTTAGAAAAGAGAGAGAGCGAGAGAGAAGGAGAAGGAAAAAGAGAAGAAAAAGGAGAAGGAGAAAAGAAGGAAAGAGCCCAAGACCAGTTTTCCATTGGCATACATTTTCTTTCTAAGGAAAAGTCAGACAGGTCCACAGGTAGTTTACTCTGTCTCCTGGTTACCACTTCAACCTCAGCACCATTATCCAGACCTATCTGGAAATGCATATGGATACTACAAATATGTAGAAGCCACAGCTGTCAGCCTAGTATGTTTCGACATGCTTTATGTATGCAGTAGGAATTTTAATGCTACCTCTAATGTATATAATATTCAGCATAATTTCCATTGTGTACCCTAGAGAAACAAAAAGTATCTGCCTATTTTATTGAGGTAAAAAAAAAATTGGAAGAATTCCTCATGCACACACAAGTGTATGGAAGTGCTTTATGGAGTATAAAATTTTATATAGTTGTGTATAATGTGTTTTTATTCTTCGTGTGATAGTATCTTAGAGATTTGCACCCTTTTGTTACTAATAAATTGTGAAGGTGGAAGTGGGCTTCTACTGTGCTCATGTCATCAAGAAAAAAGATTGACTAAAAATATATCTGCATTTCAATCTTGATGGAAACCACTATGAAGCAACCCTGAGTAGGACTTAAATTAACCAACTGGCTTTCCATGTTTCCTTGTGAATCTGTCCAAGTGCTAGGCCTCTTGTCTGGAGATGGGCAATGGACTCACAGTAAGTGAACCTCTGTGAGTCACTGGTCTCTACTGAGGCGTATAACGGTAGCTGAAGCCAGAAAGCCTCAAGGCCACAGCCAAGGAGGCCTGGATCCACCTTCAACTAGACTGTAGCCTCAGGCATCTCACTCCTGGGCGGATTAACTTAATACCTTACTTGGAGAAGTCCTTGAGTGGTTCCACCCTTCTTGAGTACTCCCCTCCCTTCTTCTGATAACTAAGTAAATATTGGCCACCCAGAGAGGGTCTTAGTCTTAGCTCCCAGAGAATCTCAACTTCTGTGAGAGAGCTTTGATCTTCCTCCAGCTCTGAAATCATACCATTTGTCTCTTTTATTTAGCCTTCGCCATCTACTCGTTTGGGAGATTGTGGACCTGATCAGTCTGCAATAGCTAAGGGATAATATTAACTCGATACAATCTCATTCTTTAAACTCATTGTTCTACCTTTCCAGTGATAGTTGCAGTTGCCCTGATGGAGAGAAGACAAAAGGTTCTAATCAGCATTATTAAAAGCTCTAATTACACGAGTTATTTTATGTCTAAAGAGTCCTTTTCTCAAACCCCTAAGAGTATTTGGATTCTAAATTTGATAGTGACGTGTTCCCCACTCTGTTGAACAGGAGAAATAATATATGTCAAATTATCTCAGGTCAGCTGCTGGTTACCCTGTAACTTCGGAGGTAATCTATGAGGAAATTAAACAACAAAAATCTATGTATTGTGCCCTGTTTCTAGAAAGTTCAGTAGCAGAGGGTGTCAGGGAAGGTTAATGGGTTGGAGCAAACTCAATTTAATGCTAAGGTGGCCTTAAAATCCACATGCTCCAATGCATTCCATAGAATGTGGCAATGACCATTTGAGGGCACAAGTTGAGACGGGTCTGTGAACAATAAACTCCCGAACAGCCAAATTAGCATTTAGTAGCACTTTTAATAGTTGAGCCCAACAGCCCCCACTCACACCTCTGTTTCAAGGCTGAGAAGTGAGAACCCTGAGCCCATTGTATGCAGGGCTTATAAAGACAAAAATCACCGTGAATACAGGTGTGTAACAGGTACATTATGCTTGATCCTGTTTCTGGCAGGGACGGGCATTGCTCTTTGAGTTCTTTCTCTGAGAAAGAACAAGGAACCTTTAAACAGTAATTATGTTACTGTACGTGGACTTTAGCTGTTTCAAGTGAATCGGGGGTCAAGCATAGGGTCAGTCTAGCAAGCAGCTGGGTACTTGGGCCATTACAAAGTGATGCTATGATCTGCATGCCTAGGGCATATGTTGAAGTCTAATCACCAATGTGATGACGTTAGGGAACCTTTAGGAGCTAATTAGTCTGATCATGAAGACAGACTCCTTGCAAATGTGATTAGTGTCCTTACTAAAGAGGACCCAGAGAATGTCCTTGTCTTCCATCAGCAGCTACAGGATGCCATCTATGAACAGGGTGGGCTCTCCCCAGACACTGATCCTGCCTATCTGCTAGCCTTCCTGTAAGAATTTCTCTTATTTATATGCTAATTTTTTTCAGACAGGGCCTCACTGTGCAGTTCAGGCTGACCTTGAACTCATTATGTAGCCTAGGCTGGCCTCAAACTCATGGTGATCCTCCTGCCCTAGCCTCTTGAGTGCTGGGATTACAGGAATGTGCCACCAGACCTGGCCAGCTATCATTTTAATAGCGCAAACAGACTAAGACAAAAACAAAACAAAACAAAAAACCAGACTAAGACAGCTAATATTAATGGTCAAGTAATATTAGTGACAAAATTCAACATCCATTCTTTATTAAAATTTTCCAGCAAATTAAAAACAGAGGGGAACTTCTTCAAACAGATACCTATGAAAAAAGCCTGCAGCTAACATCAGAAGAGAATGTTTTCCTCACAGATCAGGGGGAAAAAAAAGAGTGACCACTCTCACCACCTTCATTCCATGTTTTATTGAAAGTTTATGACCACTGAAATATCCATGCCACTTATCCTTATAAACCAGTAGTTGGTTAACTGTATCTTACTATGGCTGAATATTGTTCTATTTAAAAGGAGGTAAAATTGCTCTGTAGAGTAGATTTTGACTGTATATTAATAGCTGGTGTCTTAGTTACTTTTCTCATTGCTGAGAAAAAATACTCAACATCCAAAGTTAAAAAGGGAAAGGTTTATTTGGCTCAGTTGTAGAGGCTTCAGTCCATAGTCAACTGGCTCAAAGGCAGGGTGTCATGGCTGAGAGACAACATTCCATGGCAGCAGAAGACAGCAAAAGCAGCAAGAGCAAAAGGGAGGAGCAGGCATCTTTTCCTCCCTTACATTGTATGCAAGCTGCCCACCCTAGGGTGGATGTAACACTCACATCCGCAATCCCAGCACTAGACAATAAACCAATCACAAACTCTCAATTCAGCCACCTCCGAAAAGCCTGACCTCTCATGACCACATGAGGCTTTGGGGGTACATTGAGACACAAACCATAACACTTCATTTGTCTTAGAGTTCATTCTATAACTATAGATATTATTCCTATAGTTAAAGGCAGTTGATACTCTTGTTATTGTTGATTGTAATATTTTCAGGGGAACACAGTTTTGGAATCAATTGGTGTTCCATGTATGGAATATCCAGATTGTCTGGGAGTCATAAGCAACACCGAAAGAGTCTGCAACCTTTCCTCCCCCACAAGTGAAGGTGGTAGGATCTGGCCAGATCCAAAGACCAATAAGTAGCTAATCCTAGAGGGTGTCTCTAAAAAGTTAATGCTGTTATAAACAGAAGTAATTACCTCGAAAAAACATTGGGACAGACACTAAATTTCTTACTTTACAGTAAATAACAGAAGATATAAATACTATCACTGGGCATAAAAAGCTGAAAAGACTTCAGGGGGAGGCAATATACTACTAAAAATCTTCATATAAACCACAAGCTTGCCTCACTGCACTAAACCTCAACCCAGATTAACTTATCCAGCAAAGCTGTCCTTCAAAATTGATGGACAATTAATGTATTTCCATTAAAAAGACCAAAAGATACCTTATAGGCTGGCCACTGTTCTCACAGGTAAATCTCTCTATACCCCAGTCTGGCCTGCTGACCCCCATGGAAATAGTTAAAATTACCTTGCCATTAGCTGTGACTATCCAAAAACTATGGCTATCAAAGCAACAACGAGTAGCCTGTGTGTCTGGATATCTCAGTGAGATGGACCATCAGCCTAGGGCCCATCTCAATAGCTGTCTCTGCTTTCACAGACGTAAGTAGTTTTTTTTCTTCCGATTTTTATTACAAGAGATCTCTATAACCTACAGAAGTTCTGACTAGTCTATAGTGACAAGTTTAAAAAATATAAAAGTTATAATCAACCAAATATGTTTGAGTGCACTCTGATTTTATAACCAAATTGTCTTACGTATATTTGTCTTGTCAGTCCAATCCATAAGCAGCCGTTGTATTTGAGCTCAATATATTTTTTTTGCATTTTTCACCTAAATTGCCAGATGGTCAACATGATATTAAAGCTGGTTTTAGAAATATAATGTGTGTTTTTGTCTGTATACTGTGACTCAAAAACTTCTCACTGATCAAAATTATGTGTTAAGTGTTGTGATGTTTCTCATAGGTTATGAAAAATTTGTTATGCTAATTAAATGGGGACCCTTCAGGCTGGGAGAACTGTTGGACATGACTCCCTTTAGTGAATGAAGAAGCAGCTGCCTGGAAAAATCATATATCAAAGGCTCCAATAATCTCCATAGCCTTATGGGAGACACCCCAGTAAATATTAAAATATATTCTTGTGATATGTTTACATTGGAAATTGTCAAAATATTAAGTTTTCTAAAAATATGAAAATAAGGTTTTCTGATTAAAAGATACTTTTGATACAAAACTAAATTTAAAAAGGGTTTTCATATGGCTATGATAATTCATTATTGCTTATCTCATGGTGTACTAAATGTATCCACACCTCCCAGATGTACAGGTCTTCTAAAATGCAAAACTGGAATTGTTTATAGTGATGACTTTTATTCAAATTGAGATATCTGCGTCTCTGTTGTGCTCCAGCTACCTGTGATAGGAGGTTCATGCCAAGCCAATACCTATCAAAAGTTAATTTAAATGGGGGGGGAAGTTTCTATGACATTTATATTATACATGTGTTATTACATTCAGAGATGCTTAGGTATCAAACAATCCAGACAGTGTCACAAATTTCTTCAATGACATTCCACTAAAGGAATTAGACTTTAGTGGAAATTAACTTAATAAGTAATTGTTAATTTTTTTAAATATTAATTATTAAAAATTAATTAAAAATTAATAATTTTTGTTATTAATCAACAAATTAGATAAGAGCTTCCTATGTACTCACAAGTTTTTACTTCTGGATGTTAAACAACTGAGGTTTGGAGACCAAAACTAGAAAGATAGATGGGCTAAGAGGGCAGCCAATATTTTGGCACTGGCTGTTCAAGGTCAGCAAGGACCTGAGATATGAAGGAGCCTCTGCTGTGACATCCTGTGACTTGGTGAGTCCCTGACCTCCTGATCAAGGCAAGTGATGGACAATAGAAGGTGAAAATCAGTGATACATAGTGTGTCTAAGGAGACTGTCTTGGTTACTTTTCTCTCGTTGCTGAGACAAAATACCGAACACCCAAAATGAAGGAAGGAAGGGTTTACTTAGCTTACAGTTTGTGGAGGTTTCAGTCCATACTTGGCTGGTTCTGAGGCAGAGTGGCACTTGGCAGAGGGCAAACGTTCATGGCAGCAGAGCACAGCAAAAACAACCAGCAAAAGGGAGGAATGGCTGCAAGCAGCCTCCTTTTCTCCCCTACATTGTAAACAGCCTGACCCCACCCAGGGGGTGTGTAGCTCTCACACAGTCTCCATGCCCTCCTCTTCCACAGGCTCAGGATGTATACAAAGTAAGCACCCTGGCTTCCTGCTGAATCACATAGTTAACCTTTTAAACTTCCCAAATTAACACAATGAACAATATCCCAGAAGGGTAAGGGCATGTCCTTTTCACCCCAAGATCTACAACTGCTGAGTTACTCAGCTAAACCTCTAGACTTCCCAAGTTGACACAGTGTATCAGTCGTAACAGAAAGTCACCACCAATAAAAGTCCCCCATGCTTTTTATAAAAAACCTGGCCTAGCAAATGTTGTGACTCATTTAGATGGCTGACACTGACAGAAGAACTGAAAGGCTCTAACCATGGTTCCAAGGTAAGTCCTGAGGAGACTTAACTGACTTGATAGCGAGTTTAATTTTAATTAAAATTGTACTCCATTATGGTACAATAACTACATAAGTACTCCATTATATTAAAAAACCCAAATCTTTTTTTTTGAGAAACCTCCACACTGATTACCATGGGTCTCATTTTAAATTGGTTTTAAACACCCAACAGAAAAATATAATCAAAAATATAAATAAACTTTTACCATCTGTCTATATGCCCTCCAGAATTCCAGCTTTTCACTGGAAAAGACACCATGACTATTCTTTCCCTCTACTAAATTTATATATATATAAAGATATACTCCAAAATCAAATGACATTAGACATTCTAACAACAACACAATTATAAAAGCTAAATGCTATATATACATTCCTGATCCTTCTAATGTCTCTATGGCAATTCAAGATATTGAAACAATTTAGAGCCATATCAGAGTCTAAACTTCCACAGAACTTCTCTTTATCCACTTTATAATAGGCCATTTTATTATAAATTTCCTGTAGATCTTCCTAATTTTACCTCAGTTCCAATTCAGTTGTCTCATGCCTCAGGGATAAAATGCTTTCTGTCATGTGTGTGTGTTCACCACAGCCCTAATTAAACCCCGCTCTCCTTAACTCTGACCATTAGCCCAATTCATATGACTGGCAGCTTCACTCAGTCAATCATAATCACCTTATAAAACCTTAATTTTTTTTCAGGGTCATGACTTTTTAAAAAATTTTAAAGATAAAAAAATAATGCAACAGTTTCAAAATAGGTAAGTAGGAGAGTTACAACAGTTAATACATTGCATATTATTGTCTTCATAGTAGTTATTCAGTGTAAAAGATGCAGGCATGATATCTTGTTCAAACAATATTAGCACAAATCTTCCTTTTCAATGAACTATCTTAACTGTGTTCTGTATGTCTCTTTTTCTTATTCTCTGTCTTTCTTCCCCTTTACCTATCACAGTTTGTCTCTTCTTTTGAACAGTTTCTTACCAACTCACAATATCTACTGTACATTTTCAATCTTATTTACTATCCAGTTTCTCACACTAGAGAGATAATACAATGTTTACACATATGGATCTGATTTATTTCACTTAGTCTTGAGTTGCATACATTTACCTATAAAAGTCTCCAGTTTTTCCCTCTTTATGGCTGAGTAGGACTCCATTATATAAAAAAAAAAACATCTTTTTTTTTCCTGAGGAACCTCCACACTGATTTCCATAGTATATGTACCAGTCTACACTCTTACCAAGAGTGGAGAAGAGTTCCTTATTCCCCACAGCCCCACCAGCGTTTGTTATCAGTTGATTTCTCGGTAATAGCCACTTTTTCTTGGGTGAGATAGAACCCCAGTGTTTTAATATACATCTCTTAATGTAAAACATCATCCAATGATGTTGAACATTTTTATGTATTTATTTTCCATTTGTATTTCTTTATCTGAAGTGTGTATATGTCTCAGATGTCCATTTCTGGATTGGGTCTTTGAATTTTGGAGGCCTGATTCTTTTCAGTTCTTTATATGTTCTAGATATAAGTCCTTTTTCTGAGGGACAACTGGCTATAGTGATTTATTTTGTTGTGGAAAAGCTTTTTAATAAGATAATATCCCATTTGTTGATTCTTTATAACATTTCCCTTACAGTCATGAAGTCTGCCTACACCAGTATCTTCAAGATTTCTACCCATTTTCTCTTCCAGTAAATTTAGTGTTTCTATTTTAATATTTAGATCTTTGATGCATTTTGACTTTATTTTAGTGCATGGTGATAGACATCGTTCTAGTTTTAGTCTTTGGCATGTGGAAAGCCGGTTTTTCTGGCACCATTTATTAAAGAGGCTGTCTTTCTTTCAGTGAACATGTTTAGGTCCTTTGTCAAAAATAAGGTGGCTGAGTGTATTTGGAGATGCATCTGCATCTTCTATGTTGCTCCATTGATCCTCTGGCCTGCTTTTTAATTTTTTTGCCAGTACCATCCTGATTTTATCACAGTAGCTTTGTAGTATAATTTGAGGTGTGGGATTGTGATGCCCCCAGACTTGCCTTTGTTGCCCAGGATTGCTTTTGCTATTCTAGGTCTCTTCTGGTTCCAAATGAATTTTAGCAGTGTTTTCTCTAGATCTGTGAGATGTACTTATAGTGCTTTGATTAATATTGCATTAAGTATGTATATCAGCTTTGGGGGTATGGCCCCTTTCCCCATACTGGTCTTCCTCTCCAAGAGCAGGGAGTATCTCTCCATATTCTCATACCCTCTTTGTTCTCCTTTTTTAGTGTACTATAATTTTCACTGTACAGATCTTTACATCCTTTGTTAGATTGATTTCTCAGTATTTCATTTTTTACATGCTATTGTGAAGGGTGTGCTTTCCCTAGTTTCTCAGTGAATTTATTGCTGGTATACAGGAATGCTATTGCTTTTTGAGCATTCTTTTTTTTTTTTTTTTGATACTGGGAATCGAACTCACAACCTTGC
>PVLD010007965.1:0-87519 GCA_004027595.1 Dinomys branickii
GGAAAGCACATATGCTCACAGCAGACCGCCCGGCTCCACCCCATCGCCGTGCTATGGGTGGGGGCGGGTCCAGTCCATGAGGTGCCCTGAGCGGGGCCCTCAGCAGAGCAGCCACCGGGCCCACAGCGGAGCAGCCGCTGCGCCCATATGTATTCTAGTGTCTGTCAGGATTTGCTCATTTGGCAAAACGCAACCATTTACAAGTGTTTGAAGATGAGATCTGCGGTCCTGTTAAGAAAAGTGGCTTCCTGTGGGGGGGTTGTTAGGACAGTATAGTTTATAAGCCCAGAGCCCCATTTACAGGCTTATTAGCTTTAAGGCCTTTAGGGTTGTTTGTTTGTTTGTTTGTTTGTTTTAAACCAGGAATCAAACTTAGGACCTCACGCTTGCCAGGCAGGCACTGTGCCACTGAGTTGTATCCCCAGCCCTGGAAGTTTGTCTGGAAGGGAAAAAGCTTGAGTAACTTTTGTGTCCTGAAGCTGCAGTTTTTTTTTTTTTTCCCAGTGTTTTGATACAGGGTCTTGCTATGCAGATCAGGTTGGCCTTGAACTCACTCTGTAGCCCAGAGCGGCCTCAAATTCATGGTGATTCTCCTGCCTCAGCCTCCTGAGGGCTGGGATTACAGGTGTGGGCCCCCACACCTGGCTTTGCAGTTTCTTCTTAGAAAGTACGATTTTATTTATTTATTTATTTATTTATTTATTTAGCAATATGGGGGATCGAACGCAGGACCTTGCACTTGCCAGGCAGGCACTTGTGCCGCTGAGCTATATCCCCAGCCACCCCCCGAAGAAAGGACAATTTTAATATTACAGTGTTTGTTGTCTCCTTTCTATTATTTCCTCCATCTTACTTCAAGCAGAGTTGTTTATAGATTATATAGATAGAAGGAATACTTCCTGATTATCCTCCCATCTCATCTTCCCAGCCACTTTGTATGTTATTTAAAGACTGCAACATACAATATACAACATAACAATTAGTCATGCAAGCTGGGGATATATCTCAGCAGCACAACTGTCTGCCTGGCAAGTGCAAGGTACTGAGTTTGAGTCCTGGCACCAAAAAAAAAAAAAGCTTAAAAAATTAGTCATGTATTTTACTTTATGACCTGACTGTTCTCTTTACACTGCATTCCATAACAAATCCTTCCCCCAGGCAGGAATTGTAGCATAAATATTAACCTTCCTGAGGGCCAGACCCTCCCCCGCCTTTTAACTTTTGAGACAGGACCTCACTAAGTTTTCCAGTCTGGTCTTCAATTTGTGACCCTCCTACCTCAGCTTCCCTAGTAGCTAGGTAATAGGACCATGCCGCCATACCTAGCAAGATTATTATTATTATTATTATTATTATTATTTTTTTTTTTTTTTTGCGGTACTGGGGATTGAACTCAGGACCCTGTGCTTGCTAGGCAAGCGCTTATTCCACTGAGCTATATCCCCAGCCCCTACCTAGCAAGATTAAATATCACTTGTAATGGCATCCGATGCAATGTGTGGCATAAACTTCAAAAACGTTTGTGGCTTCTTAGCTCATCTCTGATATGTCACAGAAACCTGAGTATCTGTGTTGGGGCAGTTCAGCTCTTGCTCAAAAACATATAACAACATGGATTAGGAGTATTTTATTTATTTATTTAGGTTTTTTGAGACAGGCTCTCATTACTAGTTCAGGCTAGTCTTGAACTCACTCTGTAGTCTAGGCTGACTCAAACTCACAGTGATCCTCCTGCCTCAGCCTTCTCAGTGCTGATGACAGGTGTGTACTACCATCCCTGCTCAGGGTGAGGAGTATTTTAATGGGCAGATGGTAGGTATTTTCCTACATGTAAGATTTTTTTGTCTTTTTGAGACACGGTCTCACAATGCAGTTCAGGCTGGCTTTGAGCTTACTTTGTCGCCTAGGCTGGTCTTGAACTCACAAGGATCCTCCTGCCTCAGCCTCCTCCTGAGTGCTGGGATTACAGGCATGCACCACCATGCCCGGCTCAAGATTTTCATAAATCCAACCCTTGGGCAACAATCCAAGGGCACTCACACCCAACCCTTAACAGTTGGCATAATTAAGTTTATTTGACAGAGGGTTAAATTGCTAGTAAACAGATCTGTCAAGGTTCCAACCCATTTTAAGACACTGTACCTCGGCCTGGGCTCCTTGTATTCCATCAAATCACCTTCCAAGGTTTACCTGAAAATAATAGGCAGGGTCTCTGTGAGAACAAAACTCAACTTGGTACTTCTTGCTACATTTAGCACTCCCCACACCCATCCTGCCACTCTTGCCTTTAGGGACAAATGGCTTCTAAACTCATAACACTGTACAGTACTTTCGCAGTGAGGATGTCCTGTCCCTTTAAGGCCTCGAGTGACGTAATGGCTAACGCTTCCCACCGCCCTGTTCTAAGCCCTGCCCACTGTTTTACAGCTTCGGCTTCATCCGGGTTCCTGGGACTGGGAAGTTGGTCTGGTAACCAGGCAGCTCAACGCCTGCAGGCCAGCCATTCACCTAGGGGCGGTTCTTCCCGTCCTAGGTGCCCACGCAGGGGCCAGCGGCTGCGCGCCCCCCGTTGCTATAACAGCAGTACACAATCCTCCTCCCCTTGCAGCTCTTCCAGAGCACTCCGGTTTGGACCAAGAATCTCCCCACAGCTGCTTCTAGTTGAGAAAACCAGTTCTCCGTCCCTTTGGGAAGGGGGATTAAGTGGGGGGATTAAGACAGACGACATAGGAAAGGGGGCTAAGCAGGGAGGGAAAGTTAGAAAGGTCTGGGGGTCTGGGAGGACATCTTGAAGGGAGGAGGCTGTGTGTGGAAAGCGTGCAATGGAGGCCGGGAGTCAGCAGATGTTTGCAAGGGGAAGTGCAGTAAGCGTAGGGGGTGATGGGCGGTACTTGTCAATAGAGGAAAGGGAGTTAGGAGTTGGTGGAAACCTAGCCCTTCTTTCTCAGGAGAGGACTGCGCTTGCTCTGACTCCAGAATCTCCCGGCGAGGAGAAAGATGTCAGACGAAGAAGATCTGGACGACTTGGAGCCAGAACCAGATGATCTGGAAAAAGAAGATGATAAGGGTACAGAGGAGGGGAAAGACTTGTCTGAAGACGTGAGAGCCTGGCAAGGGAGGGCTGCTAGGGCTAAGGCTGGGAGCAGACCGGAAGAGACACCTTAAATCTTTCCCTCCCACAGTGGCTGCCCATGCCTCTGACAGAGGAGATGGTGAAGGAAGGGCTGTCTATGCTCTGTAAGACGGAGAATGGACTGGCTCATGCTTATGTTAAAATGGATCTTAAAGACAGGTGTGTTTTGGGGAACAAAATGACCCATGAGCCAGGCATGCTGGCGCATGCCTGTAATTCCAGCACTCAGGAGGCTGAGGCAGGAGGATCGTTGTGAGTTTGAGACCAGCCTGGGCTACAAAGTGAGCTCAAGGCCAGCCTCAACTACATAGTGAGACCCTGTCTCAGAAAGACCAAAAAAAAAACCAAAAGACCGATGATTGAGAGATTGTAGGACCCTATCTGCTTTCACACTCCTATCCATGGTGTTTTAGTGGAGTTTGGATCTCTCTCATCCTGGTTTAGTGGGCAAGGGAAGAATGGGATTTACTTGTCAGGATCTCTAGGTCTCCCTGCAGAATGGGTGTCTCTGTGGTAGGGCACTTGCTTAGTGTGCAGGAGGCCCTGGGTGCATCCCTGGCACTATGAAACACACCCTCAGAAGACTTCCTGAGAAATTGGAGGCTGGGGGGTGGGGGACTTCCTGCTGTATTCTTGAACCTGTCCTTCAGAGTATGTGGTCTGTCCTGCGTGGACACAAAGTCTGTCCACTGTGAAAAACCCACCTGTGAGTCTGGGATGGAGCTCAGTGGTAGAGCACTTACCCAGCATGTGCAAGGTTCTGGGTTCCATTCAACACACACACACACACACACACACACACACACACACACACAGCCCTACCTTTTCTTTCCCTTCCTCACCCCTCCCATCTCTTACGCATTCCTCTCCCCATTCCCTTTGCTTTAAACAATTGCCCTTTGCTTCAGCACTTCTGCAGTTTTCCCAATTCTTTTCCCAACCTTGGTTCTCCCCTCCCTGCATCTCCTAGAGACCTGACAGACATCTCCTTGCTGTGCTCCTACATCCATCTGCGCTATGTGGATATCTCTGAGAACCATCTGACGGACCTGACACCCCTCAATAACCTCACCCACCTGCTGTGGCTCAAGGCTGATGGCAACCAGCTGCGGAGTGCCCAGCTGAATGAGCTGCCGTACTTACAGATCGCCAGTTTTGCCTACAACCAGATCACTGACACTGAAGGCATCTCTCATCCTCGGCTGGCAAGCCTGGACCTCAAAGGCAGGTCCTTATTAGGAGCTCTGTATGATTCATTCCATTCTAGCCTGGGGCTAACAGAAGCGGGCAGTGTGGTCCTTCTTTGAGCCATACAGCAATCTGCATTCATTCACTAAGACACTAAGAGAGCTGAGGACATAGCTCAGTGGTGACATAGCTCATGCCTAACTACTATGCACAAGCCCCTGGGTTTTTTTGTTTTATTTTGTTGAAACACAGTCTTCTTGTGTAGCTCATAGCTCATAGTGGCCTTGAACTCACTTTGTAGCCCAGGTTGGCCTCCAATTCATAGCGGTTCTCCTGCTTCTGCCTCCTGAGTTCTAGGATTACAGTTGTGCTCTACCACACCCAGCTCAAGGTCCTGGGTTTAATCTCCAGCATCATTAAGAAAAAAATCAGGACACATATTAGGATTTGTTACGACAATTCTTCATGCTGGTAATACAGCCTTGAATAAAACAAACATGCCTATTCTCAGCTAGACATGTTAGCTCATGCCTATAATCCCAGCACTCTGGGAGGCTGAGGCAGGAGATCACAAGTTTGAACTTAGCCTGGGCAATTTAGCAAGATCCTATCTCAAAATAAAAAATAAGAAGGGCACCACCATGCCCAGCTAAGTGCTAGGGATATAAACTCAGTGCAAACACTTTTGCTTCAATTCCAAGTACTAGAAAGAAAAATCTCTGTTCCCTCATAGTTTACTTTCTAGTTGAGGCAGACAGACAATTAACAACAAACACAATCAGTAAGTACTTTATGTGTTATGCAAAGAGGAGATACCTGCTGCGGAAGAAGTAGATCAGGGAAAGCATAAGAGGGAAGGCACAAGCAGCAATTTAAAACAGGGTGGTTAGGACAAGCATCAGGAAGACGTCTCAGCAAAGGCTTGAAAGAGAGGGAGTCAGGCATGTGGGTTGCTCAGTGCCCACAGGCTTAGGTGGATGTGTCCTGTGGCTCCACTTGGGTCAGGGCTCTAGAAACAGAGTCTAGAGCTGTCCTTTCTCAGCACCCTTCCTGTGTTGAAGGGAGAGGCTGTTCAAATTCTGAACATTTGCTGAACATTGTAATGCTGAACATTCAGAGTGGCCCTTGGGGTGCTGATCCCCTCTTCCCAGGGAACCGCATCCAGGTGGTGACCGGTATGGACCCCGAGAAGTTGAAAAGCCTGCACACCCTGGACCTCCGGGGGAACCAGTTGCACACCACCATGGGAATCAACCTTCCTAAGCTGAAGAAGCTCTTTCTGGTAGCTCCCTGGGCCACAGGGTGGTGCGGGGAATGAGGACGCTGGGGTTCTTGTAGGCTCAGCTCCTAACCACCATCCTAATAGAAGCCAGTGTCATCAGCTGAGCCCTTCCATGGTGCCAGATTCCATGGTGATGTGAAGTGCAAACTGCTAAGGTGCTTCTCACCTGGCAGGGCTGATGGTCCCTTGTGGGTAACACAGAGATGGTCACATCCTGTGCTGTAACTGAGGCACAGTGGTCAGGCTAAGGTGACCACTTACAGTTTTAGCCTTTCAGACTGGCACTGCTTCATTCCAGGGGTGCTGCAGTAGCATTTCTAGGGCTCCCAGGCCTTGAGGGTCGGGTAAAGTAGCTCTGCCTCACTTAAAGGTGGTTTTGGTGAGATCTTAGTAGGAATTACAGCGGACCTTTCTCTGCAGTGGAACCCAGGGCCCTGAGTGCCAGGCAAGCAATCTGCCCCTGAGCTGCGTGCCCAGCCTCTCCTGGACCTTTTTAGCTCCTTAAGTGTTCATTGCTTGCCCCCTTCCCTCTCCCACTGTGCGTGCCTGTCCTTTGCATGTCCTCTTCCGCTTGATCTCTTTCCCTCCCGCTTCTCTCTCTCTCCTGTGTCCCTGTGTCCTGGGGCCTAGGCCCAGAACATGCTGAAGAGAGTGGAAGGCTTGGAAACCCTAAGCGATCTCACCACCTTACACCTGCGAGACAACCACATTGAAACTCTGAGTGGCTTCAGCAAGGAGATGCAGTCACTGCAGTACCTCAACTTGAGGTACGTCCTTCCCCGGCCCCACCTGGGCCTTCCCCCGGCCAGGAGCAGCTTTGGAGCTTGGGTTCCCCCCTGCCCCGTCCCCCAGTCCTCACCCATGGCCTGCCCCTCCCCTCAGCCTTTCTACACCTGGTCCCAGTTGCAACTTCTGGATCTTATTTATTCGGTCTGTAACTGATAAAAAGATGCCAGGCCTTGTGCTGTTTTGGACACATCTAAAGGGATCGCAGGTGTTCTCTGTGCTTTTTCTCTTCTCTCCGCTCACGATGTTGCCCAGGCTCTTTGAGCTCCTGGGCTCTAGCAGTCCTCTTGCCTCAGCCTCCGAAGTGGAAATACAGGCGTGTGGCACTGCGCCCCGGGGCCCCTATTCTTCAGGAATCCACAGCCTGGCCGCAGCGCCCTCCTGGCCCTACCCGATCTAACTTCCCGTTGTCCTTCCCTGTCCTTGCCCCCACCTGCCCCTCCCATTTCTGCCTCTCTTCTCCCGAGCCCCATGAGTATGGCTGATTTCTTTTTTGCTCTCCTGCCCCTGGCTTCTTACTGATATTAAACATAAGGGCTCCCTCCCATTTGAAGAGAAAAGAGTATTTGAAAGAAACTGTCCAGGTAGAAAGAGTGGGGCTGGGGGGGGGGAGATTTTTCTGTCAGCATCTCAACAGTGGAGGATTGTTTTTTGCCATTTTTGTGGTACTGGGAATTGAATGCAGGGCCTCATTCATGCTTCGTGTGTCTCTAACACTCAGCTATTCCTCTAGTCCCCAAGGGTTTCTGTGTTTCTTTTCTTTTCTTTCTTCTTCTGTTCCTTTTCCTTCAGTACTGGAGGTTGAATCCAGTCTTCACACGGAGCTATATCGCCAGCCCCCTTTCCTGCTTCTTCTTCTTCTTCTTCTTCCTTCCTCCCTTCCGCCTCTCCCGTCCTTTTTTTTTTTTTGAGACCTGGTCTTGCTAAGTCTCTATAGGTGTGTGCCACTGTACCTGGCCTTATGTGTGGGTTTTCTGTTTTTTGTCTTTTTGAAACAGGGTCTTGCTACACAGTTCAGGCTGGCCGTGAGATCATTTTGTAGCCCAGGCTGGTCTTGAACTCGCAACCATCCTCCTGCCTCAGCCTCCTGAGTGCTGGGATTACAGGCATGTGCCATCATGCCCAGCCAATTATGGGTGTTTAAGTAAAAACATAAGGAAACTGTCTCCTTCCTTAGGTGGTAACAAGAACAAATCCTCCAGCTGAGTGTGATGGCACACACCTGTAATCCCAGAACTTGGGAGGTTGAGGTAGGGAGGTAATAGTTTAAAGCCAATCCAGACTACATAGCAAGACTGTGTCCCAAAACAAACAAACAAACAAACAAACAAACAAACCCTCCAACTGGCAACAGAATTGAGTGATGCACCTGAGAGCCCTGGCCCACACCTCTGTTCTCTGGGGCAGTCTCTTGGCCATCAGCTCTGCCCTTGTGGATTGTGTGTGTGTGTATGGGGCGGTGTGCTCCTGTGAATATGCTAGGGTACCTTAGGCATGGTTGGAGATGGGAGGCGCATCTGCAGACACCACATCTAAATGACAGGGACCCGAGATGATCCACACCCCACCTTGTGCAGAGGACTCTGGTCCAAGACACCTGTACTGCAGGAGCGCAGCACATCCATGGCAACCAGGCCAAACCCTCTTCATGAACTGCACAAAGGGTTGAAAACGGACATGAGAATAAATACATAGTTGCCCACGGGGAAGCCCGTGGGGAGACCAGGCTTGTTTTCTCACTCACCCCTTACTCCATTCCTCCTCAGCCAACACCAGCGTAGCACCCACGCAGCCCCGTGTTCAGATCCCAGATCCTCCTCCACGGCCCCAGGCCCTGCCTTTGAACTCTAACCCCTACTTGCGTAGACATGTGTCCCCCTCCTCGCAGGACAGGGTGTGGGCTGTTGCTGCTCCGGCAGGTGAAAGACAACATAACAGGGCAGAATATGCGGTTCCTTGAAGGGCAAAAGCAGGACAGGAATGGCTCTGGGCAGCACCTCTGCAGCAAGCCCGGTGTTTTGAGAGAAACTGAGGTCTGGTGGGAGTGCCCCCCAGAGAGACCCCACTCGTAAGAGCAGCAAGCAAAGCCCAGTATTCCTGGGTCACCCCCTCCTAACCACACTGGCAGGGGCAACTCGATAAGCAGCCTGAGGGAGCTGGCCAAGCTGCGGGGACTGCCCAAGCTGCGGGCTTTGGTGCTGCTGCAGAATCCATGCACGGATGAGACTGACTGCCGCCAGGAGGCCCTGATGCAGATGCCACACCTGGAGCGCCTGGACAAGGAGTTCTACCAGGAAGAGGAAAGGGCTGAGGCTGATGAGATCCGTCAGAGGATGAAAGAGGAGCGGGAGCAGGAGCCCGAGCCTGAGCGTGACCTGGAACCCGACCAGCCATCCACCTAGCAGCAGCGCTGTTCTCCAAGCACAGTAAGGGAGCTGGCAGGGAGGCAGCAAGCAGAGGCCAAGGGCTTGGCAGATGGGGAAGAGCAGTTGCTGCAGGAGGAGGCGGGCAGGGAAGGGCCAAGGCAAAGGAATCCCTGGAGAGACCAAGACAATATCCAAGAGAGTTAAGGGTGAGGGGACCTAAGGTACAGACAGAGGACCAAGGAGGGTGAGGAGCTGGTTGAAAGCTGGTAAAAGGCTTAGGAGAGACATCAAGAGGCCAGAAGCGAGGAAACTGGCAGGAGCGAAGACCCAGGGAGAGGGCAGGTCTGGGGTGAAGATGGAGGGAGGCAGGGCGGGGCTGGCTGGCAGAGCATGAAGAATGAAGTGGGGCCTGGAAGAGAGGGCATCGAGGAAGACCTGGGTGCTGAAAGTAACAGGGATGGGAGAGAAAGGAGGGCAGACAGCAAGGCAGCAGGGCATTCCAGACAGGCCCAGAGGATTTCCTCCTGTTTTCTTCCCCCAGGAAAGCAATGATTGGGGCCTGGCTCAAACACCGGATGAGACTGAGGGGTGGGCAGCGGGGACCCCATATCCATACTCAGATATCACATGGGACAAACCAGGGAAACAGGAGAAAGATGATGCCTCCTCTGGCGCCAGAGCTGAAGATGCCCAGGCTCTGTGGTGAGCCCTTGAGCAGATTGTCTGCCTGGACCCTGCTGGGGTCTTAGGGACGGTTGGGTTTTCCAATAAAGGGACGTCTTGGTACCCTGGCACCTAACCTGGTTTGTGAGGCACTGAGTCGGATTATTGGTGTGGGTCTGCGCCTGTCTCCTGGGGGAAAGAGACTGCTCGCCCCAGCCCATCCCCCCCAGCACGCCCCGCCCCCTTGGTCCCCCACGCCTGCTCGTACGTGCGCCTCCGCCGGCAGCTCCTGACTCATCGGGGGCTCCGGGTCACATGCGCCCGACCGCCCTGCAGGCGCCGCCCCCCGCCCGCCCGCGCCGGGAGCAACCGCCACCGCCACTCGCGTTCTCCCTGCACTGCCACCACCAGCCGAGTCTGCAGCCTCAACGAGGTGAGGCCCGGCCCCCGGCTAGGCGAGACCTCCTCCCTGGCCCGCGTCCTCGCTGCCCCGGCCTCGAGCCCCGGGGCGCTGCGCACCTGCTGGACCCGGCCCGCTGCCCCGGCCGGCCCGGCCTCCTCTGCGCATCTGCTCCTCTCTCCGCCTTCTGCTTCACGGCCCGCTCCGGTCCTGCTGATGGTCCTAAGTTCGGCGTTTCCGCGGGCTTTGCATTTCTTCCCTGCATGTCCTTTTTTGCTTGCATTTGGGGAAATGTCCTCTCTCGCCTTCTTCGACCCCCCAGACTTCCTTTAGAAGCCCCCTCTCCCACGCGTCCTCGCCTAGTCCTCCGCTGCCTGGGGAGGGATGGGAGGAGTGGGGTCCACTGGGGCCTAGGGCGCTGGGCCTCACCCTCCCGCAGCCCGCCCTGGCTGCCAGGACCCTGTCCCCAGGACTCTGCCCCAAGACTCCCCTGCAGTTTACCCCACGGGAAGAGGGGGACCCGAGAGAGAGGCAGAGCCAGGCAGGCTGGGCTGTTGAGTTGGGACAGAAGGGGCGTCTGCAGAACACGCTTTTTCCTGGCTTCAGGGAAAATTCCTGCCTGGCAACCATTACGGGTACTTCGGGGCGATCGGGGACCCCACTGCTGGTAAAGCTACTCAGACGCCAGAGAACCTCTGCCAGGCTCCTCCCCTCCTCCCTGCGGTGTTCTCCCATCTTTTGGTCTTTTGAACCTACCCGCCCCCCACTGCAGTGACCTCCCCCGGGGGAGGGGTCCCCTCTGCCGCTGCCGCCTGCAGCCCGCTTCTCCCCACCCCCACGCACTGCAGTGACCTCTTTCTCAGCCACCCGTCCCTCCCTCTGAACTCAGGCTCCACCCCCAAGCGTCTTATCTTTTGCCTTCCTTCCCTTCCACGCCAGGAGCCCCCAGCCGTCATGTCCATAGAGAGGATCTGGGCCCGGGAGATCCTGGACTCCCGTGGGAACCCCACCGTGGAGGTGGATCTCCACACTGCCAAAGGTACTGGCCGAGGCTCCAGCTTCTGCTGGCATAGGGAGGACTTCTGCCACCCCAGGGACAAGGCCTGGGCAGGCTGGACTCTGGGGCGGGATTCCTGGGTTCTAGTTTAGTGGGAGATGTGCCCTGTGTGCATACTGAACACGTGTGTGCGTGTGTGTGCCTGTCACAGCTTCACTTATGCGGGTTCCCACTTGTGCCTGGGGTGTCTTAGCTGGGTGGATGAAAAGCCCACTGCTATATGGCAGGCTCAGGTGTGTGTGTGTGTGAGATGCAGTGGGCCCACTGCTGTGTGGCAGGCTCAGGTGTGTGTGTGTGAGAGATGTAGCGGGTGGGGGAGGGGCTTCTCTCCTCACTGTGCCATCTCCCAGGTCTTTTCCGGGCTGCAGTCCCCAGTGGAGCTTCCACTGGCATCTATGAAGCCCTGGAACTGAGGGATGGGGACAAACAGCGTTACTTAGGCAAAGGTGAGGCCTTTTCTTTTCCACCCTCGGCCACTCCTCAGCCTCATGCCTTTACGCCATGCAGTCCCTGGCTCTCTCCTAGTGTGTTTTCTCCTTGCTGTTCCCTTCCCCGCCCTCCCAGACCGACCCTGCCTGCCCCTGACTGGCCAGCCTCCCTGTCTCCCCAGGTGTCCTGAAGGCAGTGGACCACATCAACACCACCATCGCACCTGCCCTCCTGAGCTCTGTGAGGCCCGCCCCCGGCTGGGGATGCAGGACCAGGGTCCTGGAAGGAGCCCCATGGGGAGGACGGGGAGGGGAAAGGGACTCCTTGCTGCCACCTGCTCCCGTGGGAGTTCCAGTCCCCTTGTACTGACAGGCTGCTGTCACAGGGACCAAGATGCACCCTGGCCAAGGATGTCTGTGTGCCTTCAGGCCCGGCCTCCCCCTGGCCCTGGGTGATGGGGGTTCTGTCCATAGGGTCTCTCAGTGGTGGAGCAAGAGAAACTGGACAACCTCATGCTGGAGCTGGATGGGACTGAGAACAAATGTAAGCAGGACCCAGGAGAAAGTGAGGGGAACTGGAGCAGCCATGCTGTGTTGGGGGCTGTTCTCCTTCCAAAGAGGCTGTGATGGGAGGGAATGACATTAGACAGAAGGAAGAACTCTGTAGCATAAAGAGGAGGGAGTTGGCAAGAGGTAGTCTGAGGGCTATTTGGAAAGCGGTGTGGCTCCCTGCCCTTCCCTGTCGCCTGCTCCCTTGCACAGCTATCTGCAGCCCAGAAAGGATGAGTGGCTGGAGCGGGGAGGGGAGGGGTCTCCTTTACGGCTCTTTTTGGGGAATACAGGTGGAGGCAGGGACCAGAAAGGGGGGGCATTTTTGCTCATTCCTTCTTTTGTGATCTCCCAGCCAAATTTGGGGCCAATGCCATCCTGGGTGTGTCCCTGGCCGTGTGTAAAGCAGGTGCGGCTGAGCGGGAATTGCCTCTCTATCGCCACATTGCTCAGCTGGCCGGGAACTCAGACCTCATCCTGCCTGTGCCGGTGAGCACCGTGCATGCATGGACCTCACCCGGTGGGAGGGACAGGATGGGGCCTTGTGAGGAAGGACGGGGGGAGTGAACAGGGCAGCTGAAGAGAGAGGATGGGGACCTGTGCCTCTGGCTTGAGTCTGGGCCCAGGTTGGAATGCTGGGTTAGCCCTCCCTGGGCTGAGAAGAAAGGGCCCTTGACCTTTGTCCCACGGTGGCTCCCCAGGCCTTCAATGTGATCAATGGTGGCTCCCACGCCGGAAACAAGCTGGCCATGCAGGAGTTCATGATCCTCCCCGTGGGGGCTGAGAGCTTCCGGGATGCCATGCGGCTGGGCGCGGAGGTCTACCACACCCTGAAGGGGGTCATCAAGGACAAGTATGGAAAGGATGCCACGAACGTGGGTGATGAAGGCGGCTTTGCTCCCAACATCCTGGAGAACAGTGAGGGTAAGCTGGCTTAGAAGTTCGCTATGTTCAGAGGGCGACAGGACGGTCGCACTCGGTGGACTCCTGAGCGCGTGGGTGGAGGATCCCTGGGCACCTGTGTGCCCCAGGCGGTACCAGTCAGGGGCCAGCTGCAAAGCCTGCCAAGTTCACAGGCTGACCTAGGACAGGTTTTTACCTGCTCAGCTATACCTGGTAGCATCTGTAAATTCTCGTTGGAGCCCCTGGGGATCCCGGGAGATGATCCAGGTGACCTGTGTCCCATTGTTTAACTCCACAGGCATGTTAGTTTGATGAAATACACCATAATTTAGGGAACACATTCCTAAAGTAAACTGCCTCTAGGATTCCTAATTTTCCTGTGCCCTGGGAGAAGCTGTATTGTGAATAGAAACTATATAGGTAGTATCTAACAGTGATGACTCTCCACCAAGGGCGGGGCACATGCCTCTAATCCCAGCTGCTCAGGCAGCTGAGACAAAATTACAAGTTGGAGGCCAGCCTGGGCAGCTTAGCAAGACCTTGTTTCAAAAAAAAAGTGGTTGGGTGTAACTCAGTGGTACAGCACATGCCCAGAGTAGTTGCAGCCCTGGATTTGATCCCCAGATGGCAAAACAAAGAAAGGTTAAGGTTCTGGGGTCACTTGCCTGGGTTTATTTGAACATTGAAGAGTTACAAATTCCTGGGTGATTTCTTTTCTTTTCCTCTTTCTTTTCTTTTTCCCTTCCTTCCTTCCTTCCTTCCTTCCTTCCTTCCTTCCTTCCTTCCTTCCTTCCTTCCTTCCTTCTTTCCCTCCTTCCCTCCCTCCCTCCCTCCCTCCTTCCCTCCTTCCTTCCTTTTTTCTCTTTCCTTCCTTCCTAGACAGGGTCTTGTTACGTAGTTTACTTTGGCCTTGAACTCACTATGTAACCCAGGCTGGCCTCAAACTTGCAGCAGTCCTCCTGCCTCAGCCTCCTCCTTGTTGGGATTACAGGTGTCTGCCACCACACCTGGCTGGGTATTGATCTTTCTGACTTAACTCCATGCTACCTTTTTCTTATCTGTAAAATGGGAATATAACAATTTCTGCATTGTAGTACCAGTGTGAGGATGAAAATGAGACCATGTATGTAAAGTGCTTAGGTGACATGATGCCAATAAAAATGGTGACTGTTAGGAACAGTTCCGTTCCTTCTCTCCCACACCTAGGCGCCAGCCCAACAACCAGCACAGTCAGAGGACCCCACCCTGCTCTTTCTTTTTTCTCTCTTCCTTCCCTGTGTTCTCCTCCTCCTCACAATCTCACTTTCTCCCGTCTCTAGCCTTGGAGCTGGTGAAGGAAGCCATTGATAAGGCGGGCTACACGGAGAAGATTGTCATTGGCATGGATGTTGCCGCCTCAGAGTTTTACAGAGATGGGAAATATGACTTGGACTTCAAGTCCCCAGCGGATCCTTCCCGATACATCACTGGGGACCAACTGGGGGCGCTCTATCAAGACTTTGTCAGAGACTATCCTGGTGAGAACTGGAATGTGGGACTGTAATCCGACCACTTGGGAGGCTGAGGTAGGAGGACTGGTGTGAGTTTGAGGCCAGCCTGGGCTATGTAGTGAGTTCAAGGTCAGCCTAAACTACATGTCAAGATTCTGTCTCAAAACAACCCCCTAAAAAACAAAAAGCAAAATCCTGGAATGTGGGTGGGAAGCAGGCAGACCTGCTGGGGCAACTCAACTTTGTGGATGCCAGCTCGGCTGCCAGGTGGAGACTTGCTAAGGGGAGCCTGAGAGGTAGGGCCAGGATGAAAGACCCTGCTGCGGACAGGGTTTGGCCTGTTGTGTAAATGTGCAAAGCCCTGTGATGCTTCAGGTTCTATCTGCTTCCGGTCCTGACTAGAAGCCACTGGGACCATGGGGAGCACTGGGACCCAGGGATGTGGAGATAGGCTGGCCTGCCCTAGCAGCGAATTAGTGCATTTCAGTATATTTGATTGAAACTGTGGCTGCAGGATGGACCCGTGGGTGATGTGTGAATAGAGGAGATGGCTGAAGAGGGACTAAACTACTCTTGCTAGGGCCACCAAGGGCTTCTGTCCAGGGGAGGTGGCAGCTGGGCTCTGTTCTCCTGAGACAGAGCAAGAAAAAGCGGAACCTGCAGCAGGAAGGGGTTCAGCTAATAATGAGGAAGGGCTTCCTGGCATTGAGAATAGGAAAACACAAAGTGAGGTTGTGGGAAGGTTCTGAAGCCTTGTTATTGGAAGGTGTATGAAGTAAGACGTAGGGGTTGGGGGGACACACCTGTGACCCCAGCACTCTGGGGAGCTGAAAGAAGGATTGCAAGTTTGAGCCTAACCTGGGCACCTTGGTGACTTAGTGAGACCCTCAAAAAATTAAGGAACATAAATAAATACATACGTAGTTCAGGCATGGTGACACGCACCTGTAATGCCAGTACTTAGAATGCTGAGGCAGGAGGACCCCTTTGGGCCAGAGGATGGCCTGGGCTACCTAGTGAATTCAAGGCCAGCCTGAACTACCTAGTGAGACCTTGTCTCAAAAAACCAAAATGAAACAACAAAAACACCCCACAAAAACAAACAAACAGAGAAACAAAAAGATAAAAAAAATGAGTTGGAGGGTGGGCTGGCCTACTGAGTGAGCTCAAGTCAGCCTGAATGTCAAGATGAGACCCTGTCTTAAAAAACAACAAACAACAAACAAAAAAAATCACTTGGGGCAGGCTTATTTTGGGGAGGGTGGGTGGCGCAAGGACGAACAGGCTTTGTTAGTCAGTTGAACTCAACATTTCAGAAAATCAAAGGGGCGTGTCCCTGCCTGAACAGAGATCCAGGCAGGGCGACAGTCCCCTCTCTCTCCCTCTGCAGTGGTCTCCATCGAGGACCCGTTTGACCAGGACGACTGGGCAGCCTGGTCCAAGTTCACAGCCAATGTAGGGATCCAGATCGTGGGTGATGACCTGACAGTGACCAACCCAAAGCGCATTGAGCGGGCAGTGGAGGAAAAGGCCTGCAACTGTCTGCTGCTCAAGGTCAACCAGATCGGCTCCGTCACGGAAGCCATTCAGGCGTGAGTGGCTCTTGGCCTCTCCCTGGCTTCCCTGCTGCAGGCTCGCCCTTTCAAGCCCTCCCAGCCCGATCCAGCCCAGGGCTGCTGAAGGAGCAGAGGACCTGAGTCCCATTCCTGTTCTCTCAGCTCTGCCCTCTGTGCCCCTGGTTCTCTGGCCCCTACCCCATGTTTCTCACCACAGACCAAGGGTGGGCGAGGCTGGGCGAGCTCAGGAGTATGGGCTGGGGCTCAGGCTGGTCTATGGTGCAGGTGCAAGCTGGCACAGGAGAACGGCTGGGGAGTCATGGTGAGTCACCGCTCAGGGGAGACCGAGGATACCTTCATTGCTGACCTGGTGGTGGGACTCTGCACTGGCCAGGTGAGGGGCAACCTGCAGATGGAGGGGGGTCTTGGGAGGACTGGGGAGTTCTAGGCTTAGGTGGGTTTCTCCTGTGGGTGTTGGAGGGCATCCAGCAAGTTTCAACAGCAGATTTCAGGGCTGGGAGTGTAGCTCAGTGGGAGGCCCTAGGTCCTATCCTCAGTACCAGAAGAAAAGTGTGAGAAGTTTCTTTTCTGGGGGTGAAGGGAACAGCTGCTGAGCTGCCTGTGTTTTGGGAATATTTCAGATCAAGACTGGTGCCCCATGCCGTTCTGAGCGTCTGGCTAAGTACAACCAGCTCATGAGGTGAGGGGATTGGGGGATGGGAATCCAAAGCTATGGGGTTAAAAGCCTCATTTGTCATGCCTATAATCATGGCACTGAGGGAGGCTGAGGCAGGAGGGTCAAAGTGAGTTCAAGGCCAGCCTGGACTACATAGTGAGACCCTGTTTCAAAAATAAAAACTAGGGCCCATTGGCATAGCTCCTGCAAGGGCAAGGTTGTGAGTTTGATTCCTTGTTTAAGAAAAAAAAAAAAAAGGCCGGGTGTGGTGGCGCACACCTGTAATCCCAGCACTCAGGGAGTCTGCGGCAAGAGGATTGTTGCGAGTTTGAGACCAGCTGGGCTACAAAGTGAGCTCAAGGTCAGCCTCAACTGCATAGCAAGACCCTGTCTCAAAAGCAAAAAAACAAAAAAACAAAAACAAAAAAACAGGGCTGTAACTCAGTGACAGAACACCTCTGGCTTTAATCCCTAGTACCCGCCCCCACACACACATACACCAAAAGCTGTCCACTGTTCTACCTCCAATAGCCTGTCTCTTTTCTGCTTCTCTGCCAGAATTGAAGAAGAGCTGGGAGACGAAGCCCGCTTTGCTGGACATAACTTCCGCAACCCCAGTGTGCTGTGAACTCTCTACTTGCCTGGACACTTGGACCCTCTGCCCCATCCTCTTAGAGCCTCCTCCTCACTGTCCTGTCCTGTGGTAGTTCACCCCCATCCCCATCCCGAGCCCAGGGCACCCAGAACCCGCTGACTAACCTGCTCTGGCTGCTGTGTGAACCCGAGCCCTGCTTCTCTGCTGTACTCTCCTCTCCGAGCCCTGCCTCTGGGGTTCCACGCCTGAATTTTCCCTTTCTATTTTCTCTTCCCTCAAAGACTTGAGATGAGAACGAGGGTTTGTAAGGGGGTCCGAGGAAGGACATCTGTCTGTGACGGGAGCTTCGGGGTGGTGTGTTGAGGTGTTGGAGTGGTGGGGCCATGTGGCACTGTACGTCCCCTGTCCTGTGTGTCTTCCATCTTGCGTGTGAGCTCTGAACTGTGCGGATTGTGCATGTGCGTGGTTGTGCCTCGCTAGGGCTTTACTGCATTTATTTATATATCCATTTATTTATTTTTCACTCAGCCTGTTAACTATTCAGCTCCCTATAACCCTAGGGCCTAAAAGTGGCCTGATTGAAGGGACTGCCTCTTTGCACCATGTGGATCCCATGGTGGCGAGAGGTTTGCTGACGTGGGAAGGGTGACCAGGAATGGCCTTCACATCCACTGTGTCCGCATTAACCGAAGCCTGGGTTGGTGCAGAGTGGGGTGTGTGCCTGGGGGGCTGCCCCTCTATTTTCTTTCCTCAGCCCCAGATCCTGTGTTCCTCCAGCAGCTGCACCAGAGCCCCCGCTCACTCTCCCATGCCATGTTCCACAGTTGCCACCACCGTGGTGTTGAAATGAGCTCCACTATTAAAGTCTGAATCACAGTGCATTCTTGTGTCTGAGGAGTCTTACCTGCACATGTGAAGGGAGAGAAAATGGAGGGCCTGGATGGCTGTGTAACTGAATAGCAGAGGTTGGAAGGCGGGCAGAGGATGACCAGCTGAACAAAGGTGGCCACAATGATGGTGCTGCCCACCCCACCTGGCTAGGTGGGCTCTATGTTGGCCCTGCCTTCTCAGCAATGGGTCTGGACCCAGGACCAAGGGAATCAGGCTTTTTTGTTTGTTCTGAGACAGAGTCTTGTCATATAGTACACACTGGCCTTGAACTTACTTGTGTACCCCAGGCTGGCCTTGAACTCCTGGAGATCCTCCTGCCTCGGCTTCCCAAGTTCTAGGATTACAGGTGTGTGCCATCAGGCTGGGCAAAATCAGGCATTCTTTTTTTTTGCGGTACTAGGGCTCGAACTCAGGACCCTGCGCTTGGTAGGCAAGCGCTTATTCCACTGAGCTATATCCCCAGCCCCAGATCAGGCATTCTTAACCTGGGATCCTGGAATCCCTGGAAGTAGAAATTGTGTGTGTGCAGTTGGGAAAATTTGAGAGGAAAGTGGTCTGAAGTGTTCCCAGATTCCCAGAGTCCTTGACAAGGGATAAGGCGTGCATGGCTGGGCTTCTGCCCACAATATCTTGATTAGTTCTAAGGTAGGGCAGGACCCCATGGCCATGAGCCCTTGTAGGATGGGGACCTGCAGAGGAAAGGATGGTACCAGGGGTGTAGATGTGGAGTGAGGTAACAGACTTCTGACAAATTGAAGAGGGGACCTGAAGAGCTCAGCAGGTCCCGGGCTGGCTGGGCCACGAGCAGGGTGTGGTGTGTGGCCAGAGCCGCCCCATCAAGCTGCTCCCCTGCAGTGCACGCACAGTGCCCTGGCTGCAGGGTCTGCACAGGGACAGCTGCAGCCACTAGGGGGAGTCAGGGTTCTGCTGGACACCTCAGGCAGAATTTCAAGGTTGTACCCTCTGGGGGCCCCCTACTCTGCTTCTACCGAGTTTTGTCCTGGCTCCTCCTGCCATGCGGCAGACTGCAGGGCTCAGAGAAGATTCCAGTTGAGTATGGGCAGGACCTGCGGATCTGCCTTTATCCCTGTGTCCTTGACCCCTCCGCCATCTTCAGTTCGAAGAGCTGCTTGCCGCCCTCTCCTTCCCTGCGCCTCACTCTCAATGTGGGCATTGCGTCTTTCCCTCTGCCCAGCACCCCTTGCCACTCCCTTGGGGCTCACAGCACTTTTCTCTGGGTCTCCGTTTCCTCTGGGGGTACATGGCCTCCACCTTTAGTAACTCCCAGGCTGGCCAGGACTATTGTAGTCGGAGCCACCTTTGCTAACCTCGGCCCTTTCTTCCCTCTTTGCTGCGCTGCCTTCTCTGACAGGTACTGGGTTGGATTGGGTTACAGCTGGCTCTGCCTGGGCCTCCCAGGCCCCTCTCTCCACTTTCCTTTTGTGCCGTTGCCTGGAGACCAGTGGGTTGTGGGGGGCTGGGGCCAGACAGGGAGCTGGGGCGGACAGGGGTGGGGTGGGGTGTGGGGGTATGGTACATCCCTGCAGCCGAAGTTGTGAGCCTGGCCTCAGGTAAGGGAGGAATTGGGAGCAGCAGGCCCTGGCCTCTCTTTCCACTCTCTCCATGTCCCGTCCCTACCTCTGGCTAAATTTTTCTTTTAGGCTCAGATAAAGCACCAACCTAGTTCATGTTTTAGTGGTTAAAAAAAACGAGAGAGAAACCTCAGTCAGAAAGGGAGTTGGGAAGGGCCTGGGCCAGAGCCCAGTGAGAGACTGAACTGACAAGTCAGAAAGGAAACCGAACCTGGAGGGAGGGAGCAGAGGAGGAGGAGCCTTGGAACTAAAGTGGAGGTGGAGGGCAGGCGCAGGGCCCGTCCTAGAGCTGGTCTGAGACAGGCCCTGGGAGAGGCAGGGAAGGTGGGCATGGGCGTACAGTAAGTCCCAGCCTCCCAGGCGACCTGAGGGACTTTAGTAATGATTCATTCCTAGGCCAAGGAAGGCATTCTCGCTCCTGTCCCTGTTCTCCAGTGCCTTGCGATCTGTTTAGAGCAGCCCAGTACTCCCAGAACTTGGCTGTCTGGCCTAAGGAACTGTGACACAAAATCTGTGCTGCTACAGAGCCAACCTCCTTTTCCAGCAGGCAGGTGAGAGCCTACCGGCTCAGCACCCCGTCCCCTCCAGCCAGACCGGCCCCACGAGGGCCCCACCCCCCAAATCTGAGAGCTACTGAGGGTTCCCAATCCATGTTCCAGCTCCAGGTCTTCCTGATTCCCAGCCTGTCTCCCTCCCTTTCTCTGGCCTTCCCAATTTCAGCTGCCAAAAATCACCCTGTCTTTCTGGTGTCCTTTGTCCTGGGAGACGTTGCTGCTTGGTGTGAGGCCAGGGAGGGAAATCAGAAGAAGGCATTGGTGGTGGGCGGTGGGGGTGCTGGCTGCAAGGAAGAAGACCGGGGGCGGCCGGCACGACAGCCTGCGGAGCGGTGGAGGGGAAAGGCAGGGCTAGAAGAGCCTGCTGTCGGTGGGGATGGGCTGCAAACCGAACTACTGGGATAGGAAGCCGAGGTCCTGGGCGAAGCGGGCCACACGGAGCCCAATCCCCACCTGACCCCTTCCCTGGGATCTCAGACACCAATGAGTGCAGACTTCAACAGCCTTGAGAAGCACAAGGGAGATGGCAGGGCTGGAGGGGCCTGAGGACCATGGCTCCTCTCGTAGCCCTTGGCTGCCCAGGGCCTGCACCCCGAAATTGTCACCTCTCAATACTCCTGTCTTTCCCCATTAACGACCTTCCCTCCAGGTTGCCACCAATGGCCTTGTTTATCTTCCATCTCTCCCCATCGTCTTTAACCCCTTCTCTCCGAGTTGTCCGCCAAAGGAAACCCTCCTCGGGTGACCGGAGCCCCCAGCCCCAGGGCGGGCCACCTGCCACTCAGGACCTAGAGTGGCCCGGGCGGACACCGGCGCCACTGGTCCCTGCCGGGGTTCCTGGCCTTTGCTTTCCCGCTGCCTGCTCAGACATCTCTGCACTCACTTCCTCACCCCCAAATCCCACAGTCCCCGCTCTTCCCAGCGCTAGCCTCTTCCCAGCGCTAGCCGGCCTGCGCAGTCGACTTTCTTCCAGAAACCCTGTCCTCCTATGCGTCTTTGTTTTTTCAATTTCTCCTTTCAAGTCCCCAAACTTACATCACGTTCTCTTTGAAGACAGCCCTAGCCGCTCCCCTTCCCCTCGACGCATACCCCACTGCCCCCCAAGCCCCTCAGCGGCCGCGTCTTTCCCCGCCGGAGCCCCCAAACTCCTCCCACCTCGCGCCAACCACAGACCCCACCGCCCCCGGACTTCCCGGACCCCAAGATCCGCGCCCAGCGCGGCCCCTCCTCCGGGCCCGACTCGACTCGGCCCGGCCCGGCCCGGCCCCTGCGCGGCGCCTCCCTCGCCGCCCGCCGCTCCCTCCCTCCCTCCCTCCCTCCGCCTTCGCCGCGCGCTCGCTCCCGGCCGGGCCTCGTCCTCCGCGCTCCCCCCTCCTCGCCGCTCTCCCGCTCCCCTCCCCCTCTCGGCGCTCTCCTCCTCCTCCCTCCCTCCGCCGGCCGCTCTCCTGCGCGAGTCGCCGGACGCGCCGCCCAGCCCGCCTGCCCGCCCGCCCGCAGCCCGGCGCCTCGGGCCGGGACCCGCGTGGGGGGCGCCGCGGCCGGGGCGGGGGAGGGGCGAGCAGGCCCGGGCGGGGCAGCGCGGGGCGGGGGCCGGGCGAGGCAGTTTCGGGTCGGGGACCGCGGGGCGGCGGCGCGGGCGCGGGCGCGGGCGCGGGGGCGCGGGCGGGAGCGCGGATCGGCGGCTCCGGGCCGCGGGCGATCGGGCCGGGCGGGGACCGAGGCATGGGGACCGCTCTCCGGGGGGATCGGGGCCGCCGCCGCCGTCGTCGCGGCGGCGACTGAAGCCAGGAAGCGGAGAGGGGGGCGGGGAGCAGCCGCCGCCGCCCCCCGGAGGCGCCGGGCCCAGATCCCGCGCCGAGCCAGCCAGAGTCCCGAGCCGCCCAGGTAAGGTCCGCGCTCCCTGGCCCGCCGCGGGGTTCCGTGGCGCGGCCCGGCCTGCGGCTCCCCACCCCCACCCCCCGGGTCCCCTCCCGCCACTGCCGCCGCCTCCATTTGTTATTTCCCGATCGCGTCTCCACTGCGGGCCCTGCCTGGCCCGGCTGGGGTTCGTGGATGGGGCGCCCCGCGCAGGGCTAGGGCCCGGGCGCCCAGCGGCTCGGGAGGGCCGGGGAAGGAGGGGTCTCCGGAGCAGAGCTGATGGGGACGAGGGTGGCCGTGCTCGGGGACCGCGGAGGAGGACGCGGAGATGGAGGGCCGGGGGAAAACCGGGTGCTGGGAGGGGTTCGCGGCAAGGCAGGAGGGTTTGGAGACGTGGGGCGTGAAGGCACCCGGCGAAGCCCCGCAGAACAGAGCCCGGGCTCCAGAACCGGGGTTGCGGGCCTTAGGGACGGAGAGGAAGTGAGAACCGGGAAAGGGGTGTGGTAGGTGGACAGAGAGGGATTCGGGCTGCTGCCGAGAAAGGGGCCTGGAGCCAGGGTAAGCGCAGGGTCGGAGAGAACCGAGCGGTCCACCTTTGAGAAGCAGAGCCCGAGGTTTACAGGGTGGAAGTGAGAAGGCCATGTCTTTTGTGACTCAGTTCTCCTTTCCCTGTTCCAGGTCACCTCTGACCGTTTTACCCAGTCCCGGGCATAGTTATTTCTTGAGAGGGGCATCGTGCTCAGTAGTGTGGATCCTTCTAAAACTAATGATAACAGGGACGCTGAAGGCGAGTTAGGAAGAAAGGGTTTCTGGGAGGATGGAGGAGAGGAGAGAATTAGGCAATCTTAGGCATTCCAAACAAGTTGTGACCTCCACCCAGAAGTCCCCGCGCGTTCGCTGCCCCTGAGCTGCGATTTCTTCAGAGGTCTCCCTTTGTGCCTGGGGTAGGTACCCTGATGCGCTGGTCCCTAGGGTGCTACTGTAGGAGGGTAAGAGTTGCTTCAGCAACTGGGGTGCTGGTGGTGGCTGCCAGATGGCTCCTGGGATGGGTTTCTGGTGGAGCATTTTTTTTTCGCCTTTTTGTTGCTATGGCAGCGATTTATTGGGATGACCAGTAGGTGGGGGTTCAGAATTGGACCAGGGTCCGGGGAAGAGTCCCAAGGACTTTTGGCTGGGCTGGGGGGCGGTGTTGGTGCCCCCAGTGGCTGAGAGTTTCCCCAGCAGACGCATGCCTGTCCATCCAGTGGGCTGTTGGAGCAGGTAGACTGTTAATTGAGGGTCCAGGTCGTTTGCCTCTTCCAAGTCCCTCACCTAGGCATGGCGGGAGGATGAAAATGTTCTTGTTCAAGTTATCCCATCGTGTGTGTGTGTGTGTGTGTGTGTGTGTGTGTGTGTGTGTGTAGCTCAGGGGTAGAGCACTTGCCCAGTGTGCACTAGGCCCTGCATTTGCTCCCGAGGACTTGGAAGACAACAAGAACCAAGTTACACCATTTTTGAGCAGTGTATTCTGGGCTCTGTCTCTCTTACTGTGTTTTGTACACAGTAGTCTTTTTGCTTCTTTGTACTGTTCTTCCATTTTCTTAACCTTGAATTACTCTTTGTTTTTTGAAACAGGGTCTCCCTATACAATTCAGGCTGACCTCAAACTCGGGGCAATCCTCCTGCCTCAGCCTCTTGAGTGCTTAGATTACAGGCACGTGCCACCGGCCCCGGCTTCTTTGCATCTGTCTTGTCTCCTCCTTCCCAGACTGTCCCCGGGGTAATCCCTTCCCTCAGCTAACCTTTGACTGTCTGCTTTCCCGACCTTGTAGGCAGGACTGGGCTCTGCATACCTGTCCCAGGTTCAGTGGCTCAGGCAAGGAGGCTGGGAAACAGCCTAGGGCAGTGCAATACTCAGCCAGGAGCCAGGAGCCCTGGTTTGGGCCTGGCTGTGCCGCTAACTCACTGTGACCTTGGGCAAGTCACTCTCTTGCTTTGAACCTCAGCTCTGTAAGATGAAGAGATTATAGGAGAGATGCCCTGGAGGCTGCTCAGACAGCCCTGGATTCTAGGAAGGTTTAGGCCGGGACAGCGCCATCTGCAGGTCTGGGCTGCACTGGGGTCTCAGAGTCACTTGGACTGTTTGGTTCTCTGGTAGGCATGGAATGATGGGGCCCACGCTGCTGATCCTGAAATCCACCCTCTATGCTTCCCATACTTTCCCCTTTAAATTCTCTTCTTGTACAGACTTGGGGGCTGTTTGCCTGTTCCTCACTATTCGGTCTGCCCACTCTGGTCTCGTACCATTTTCCTTTTGCAGTAAGGTGCACAGTAGGTGCGCTGTCCACTGTAGTCACAGTGGCTGCCTTCTAGGGAGAGGGGAGCAGGGCTCAGCTTCTGGTGCTGGAATGTAACCCAAGGTCCCCTGCTGTTTCTTATCTCTGGCTTACTTCCCCTTGGATGCCTGGCTTTCTCCTTCACAGGTACTCACTGCAAATTTTCAAATTTCAGCTGATTAACTAAGTGAGGACACGCTATCCCTGCTCTGTTCTTCTGGTACCTCACTGTATTTCTCTGACTTTTTGAGTCTCTGAACTCTTTTTTATTTATTTATTTATTTTTTTGGTACCAGGAATTGAACTCAGGACCTTGTGCTAGCCAGGCAGGCGCTTGTGCCACTGAGCTATATCCCCAGCCCCTCTGAGCTCTTAACTGACTTAGTGAACAGGTTTCGTGGTGGGGTGGAGGAATGGGCATCCTACATTAGGAGAGGTGCCAAACCACTCACGAGTCATCTATTGTGCTTTTGTTAACATTGTTTTCACCTTTTGTTTTGTTGGGTCTTGTTGTTTTAGATTTTGTTGATGTTTAGATAGTATTTAAAACCAATGTCCATGATAACTCAGAAATGTGGTGTTAGCTGTAGTTGAAGGAAAATGACTAATCCATTGGGCACAACATCATTTAATTTTTCATTTTTTTTTTTTTTTGAGATAGAGTACCTTGATCCTCCTGCTGCAGCCTCCCAAGTGCTAGGATTACAGGTGTATGCTGCTACACTGAGCTACATAGCATCAGACCTGGGGCTCTGTCCAGGATGTGACTTTTACCTCCGGTACTAAGGGTTGAACCCAGGGCCTTTGCACTGAATTTTATCCCCAGCCCCCCCCCCTTTTCCTGTCTTTTTGAGACAGGGTCTCACTACACATTTCAGGCTAGCTTTGAGCTCACCTTGTAGCTCAGGCTGGTCTTGAACTGGAAACGATCCTCCTGCCTCAGCCTCCTGAGTGCTGGAATTACAGGTGTGTGTGCCATCACACCCAGGTATGTTGTGACTTTTTTTTTAGGCAGGATCTTGGTATGTAATTCAGCCAGGCCTTGAACTTAACTTTGTAGCCCAGGCTGGCCTCAAAATCACGGTAATCCTCTGGCCTCAGTCTCCTGAGTGCTAGGATTGTAGGTGTGCACCAATACATCAGGCTGTATTGTGACTCTTTTTTTTTTTTTTTTTTGGTGGTACTGGGGATTAAACTCAGGATCCTGCGCTTGCTAGGCAGGCGCTTATTCCACTGAACTATATTCCCCAGCTGTGACTCTTGAATAAACTATTGTATTAGTAAGTTGCTGGGAAAGGTTAGACTCCTCAGTGCTTTATTACAGTTCAGTGAGAGTGAATGAGAAGTAATTATTCTGCATTCCTTTTGGGAAATACGCTACAGTATGTGGAGATGACATTCACCTAGAAGAGCTACTGAGTCCAAACAGGGGTGGCAAGTTTCGTGGGTCCCACCAAGGCCGGCAGCACCGAGTTCCAGAAGAACTTCTGGCATGACTAGGTTGAAAGGTCTGTGACAAGAGAACACACATGTGTCCCTAACCTCTGTGGAGGAGCTGGAAAGGAAGGTGGTGGGAAATGGCAGGTTTTGGTCTCCAAAGATCTTACAGGCTGCCGGGTGCAGACTTGATCCTTAGCAAGATACACAAGGCGCAAACAGAAGCACCTGGCCACGGGGACAGACGTGATACTTGCCTGTTGATTGGTTTATTATTGCAGTACTGGGGTTGAACCCAGGGCCTCCCTCCATTTAAATTTTAAGACAGGGGCTCGCTGAGTCCTAAGCTGTCCAGGCTGCAGCAAACTTCTCTCTTCCTGCCTCAAGCCCCAGAGTGCTGAGACTATTGGTGTCTGCTACCCCTGGCCCCATCTGTGGATGGTATAGGTGGGTGGGCTTTTTTTGCTAAGGGAGGAAAGACCTAAAAACTGTAGGTCGGTATTATGTGCTCACTGATGTGAATTTTGTCTTTAGTGTTTCATATTTTGAGCCTTTGGTTGTTAATGTGAAAACCTTGACTTCCCCCTGGCCTGAGGGAATGGATGTAATCCCTGGGTGTGTAGGGTGCTGTGTGTGGGACTCCCATCACTACAGACCCAAAGTCAGCAGGTGCTCCAGACCCTAACATGGAATGGCACAGTGTCTGTCATGTACTCTGTCTCTAGGTTACTTACAACACCTAAGAGTGTGAATGCTCCGTAACTCATTGCTACACTGTGTTGATGAGGGCATAATGACAGAAGAGCCACCTAGGCCCAACCACCCGGTGTATGGAGAAGATGGAGACGAGAATGGGCCAGTGACAGCTGCAGAGAGAACTAGGGTCTGTGAAAGGGCAAGAGGCCATATGTCACTTCTTTCCTGCAGATTCAGGGAAGGCACAGTATGCGCCACACTCAAGTTTCATTCTGTGGGACTTTCTGGAATTCTTGTCCTGGAGCACTGTGATCCAAGGCTGGTTGAGCCTGGGGCAGGGGAACCTATGGATGGGGAAGCAGCTGTACCAAGGAGTGGGTCTTGAGGTTCTGAAATACAGTTCTGTGCTCAGGCCGTATCTAGATGTGGTTATGGAACTGGCGGGGCTGTGCTCCTGGGTGTTACACAATGGGACATTCTTCTACCTACCCTGATGTGAAGAAAGAGTCACAAATCTCTGAGTGATCTAAGCCTTGTGAGAATTTTCCCACCAACTTCTGAGGGGAGCGTGGCAAAGTATAGAAGGAAGTGCGTGGCTGTGAAGTCAGATGGGGCTGGGATCCTGGCTCTGCCATTGGTCCTCACTGCAGGAGGCTAGGCAAGTCACAGCCACCGCCTCTGAGCCTTAGTTCCCGTCCCTACCTAATGAGAATAGTGACACCCACCTTTCAGTGCTGGTTGTAAATATTACATGAAATCATGTATGTGAAGGGCCTGACACAAAGAAGGGACTCAGCACATTAAGACTTCAGCCTCATTTCTTTGTGCTTCTTCGCAAGGCCCCTCGTGTGGAATCTGCGCACGCAAGTATTTGGTGGAGACTGTAAAGGGTAAAAGTCCTGCAATTTCCTGATGGGGGCTCCTATATTTGAATTTTCTGCCTTTCGCAGAGATAAAAGAGATACATAGTGAGCTCACGGGGCTGGCCAGCAGTGTCTCTGGTGTTGGTCCCCTTTGCCCCTGACAAACACAGTAACACCCTGTGCAAACTCAGGTGAAGCCTGGTGGTCCTTTCCCAACAGGTTTCACGGAAAGTGGACCCTGCGAATTCCAGGAGCTCCAGGAGCTGTGCTATTGCGGCTTCCCAGTCACAGCTGGGGGACTTGGGGAGGGGCAGAGAAGTTTCTGTATTCAGCTGCCCAGGCAGAGGAGAATGGGGTCTCCACAGCCTAAAGAATGAAGACACGACAGAATAAAGACTCGGTGAGTGAGATTAAGGGCAGGAGGCTGGGAGGGAGGGGTGGGGAAGAAGGCACGCTGCACAGTGGGGAGGTGGAGGTTTCACTGGCATCTGCCCCCACAGATGTCAATGAGGAGTGGACGGAAGAAAGAGGCCCCTGGGCCCCGGGAGGAGCTGAGATCAAGGGGCCGGGCCTCCCCTGGAGGGGTCAGCACGTCCAGCAGCGATGGCAAAGCCGAGAAGTCCAGGCAGACGGCCAAGGTATTCCACCCTCAGGTCCCCTTGACGCCTTCGAGGGGCACCGGGTGCTGATTCCGCATCCTGCAGAGGGTACTGTGAAGGCTTGGGAGGGAAATGACAGGACTCTCTGTCTCCATAACAGAAGGCCCGAGTAGAGGAAGCTTCCACCCCAAAGGTCAGCAAGCAAGGCAGGAGCGAAGAGATCTCAGAGAGTGAAAGCGAGGACATCAATGCACCAAAAAAGACCAAAACTGAGGTGGGAGACCCATGTTCTGATCATTCTTTCCCCAAAGTTCCTTCCACTCAGAGTTCCTACTTTGGTCTTTGCTGGGATGTGGAGAAAAGTCGTATCTTACTGCTTATTAAATGTCCCTAATGTCAGACAGATTTTCAAGGCTTTGATCAGACCATAAATGACTGGGCAGGAACGTAGGGGCCTGGAAGGGTTGCGGGGTCACAGGTTGATAAATCTTAGTGGAAGGAGCAAACCATAAGGAGAAGCAGGTTATGGTGGAGTGCACCTGTAATCTCAGCATTTATGAGTCTGAGGCAGGAGGATTGCCATGATTTTGAAGGCAGCCTGGGCTACATAATGAGTTCAAGACCATCCTGAACTACAAAGCGAGACCCTGTCTTCAAAAACCAACCAAACAAACAAACAAAACCTCATCAGCAGAGTGCAGCAGTGTTTGTGCAGGTTTTTAGAACCAAGGGTTTGTAGGATGGTCAAAGGGACCAGTAAGGTGAGAGGAGGGTCGGTATGAGAAGGAAGAGGAGACTTGGAGGTGTGGGGAGGCAGAGGTGCTCAAGGTGGACCCTTGGGGCTGACAAGCAGGGTGCCGAGCTGGGAGGCGGATTCCCAGAGGCAGGGGGTGGGCTTGAGCAGGTGCTGTGGGGGGCTCTGTGGAGAGGGGGCCCCACAAAGGAAAGGAAGAGAACACAGCCCTCCCCTCTGCAGCAGGAGCGCCCGCGGCCGCAGTCCCCCTCCGACCTGGACAGTCTCGACGGGCGGAGCCTGAATGATGACGGCAGCAGTGACCCAAGGGACATAGACCAGGACAACCGCAGCACTTCCCCCAGCATCTACAGCCCTGGGAGTGTGGAGAATGATTCCGACTCATCCTCTGGCCTGTCCCAGGGCCCGGCCCGGCCCTACCACCCACCTCCACTTTTCCCTCCCTCCCCACCACCGCCTGACAGTGCCCCTAGACAGCCTGAGCCTGGCTTTGAACCCCATCCTTCTGTGCCACCCACTGGCTATCATGCTCCCATGGAGCCCCCCACACCCCGAATGTTCCAGGCTCCTGGGGCGCCTCCCCCTCATCCACAGCTTTACCCTGGGGGAGCAGGTGGAGTTTTGTCTGGACCTCCATTGGGGCCTAAAGGGGGAGGGGCTGTCTCTTCAGTGGGGGCCCCTGGTGGGGGGAAGCAGCACCCCCCACCCACTACCCCTATTTCCATATCAAGCTCTGGGGCCAGTGCCCCGCCAGCAAAGCCACCCAATACCCCAGTGGGTGGTGGAAACCTCACCTCTGCACCGCCACCAGCCACTTACCCCCACGTGACCCCAAACCTGCCTCCCCCACCTGCTCTGAGACCCCTCAACAATGCCTCGGCTTCTCCTCCTGGCCTGGGTGCCCAGCCAGTCCCAGGGCATCTGCCCTCTCCCCACGCCATGGGCCAGGGCATGGGTGGACTTCCTCCTGGCCCAGAGAAAGGCCCAGCTCTGGCCCCCTCACCTCATGCACTGCCCCCTGCCGCCTCCTCCTCCGCCCCAGCGCCCCCAGTGAGGTACCCCTATTCATCCTCTAGCAGCATCTCCGCAGCAGCCTCCTCCAGTTCTTCCTCTTCCTCCGTCTCCCAGTATCCAGCCTCCCAGGCCCTGCCCAGTTACCCGCACTCCTTCCCTCCCCCCACGAGCCTCTCTGTCTCCAGTCAGCCTCCCAAGTATACCCAGCCTTCTCTCCCGTCCCAGGCCGTGTGGAGCCAGGGCCCACCCCAACCCCCTCCCTATAGCCGCCTCTTGGCCAACAGCAGTGCCCACCCAGGCCCCTTCCCTCCTCCTGCTGGGGCCCAGGCCGCTGCGCACCCCGCCGCCCCAGCACATCACCACCACCAGCAGCCGCAGCCTCAGCCGCCGGCCCAGCAGCCGCAGCCGCCACCGCAGCACCACGGAGGCTCTGGGCCCCCTCCCCCGGGAGCGTATCCGCACCCTCTGGAGAGCGGCGGCTCCCACCACTCACACCCCTACGCCATGTCTCCTTCCTTGGGGTCCCTGCGGCCCTACCCTCCGGGGCCAGCACACCTGCCCCCGCCCCACAGCCAGGTGTCCTATAGCCAGGCAGGCCCCAGTGGCCCCCCAGTCTCCTCTTCCAACTCTTCCTCTTCCTCCTCTCAAGGGTCCTATCCGTGCTCTCACCCCTCTCCTTCCCAGGGTCCCCAAGCGGCGCCCTACCCCTTTCCCCCGGTGCCTCCGGTCACTACTTCCTCGGCTACCCTTTCCACGGTCATAGCCACCGTGGCTTCCTCGCCAGCAGGCTACAAAACAGCTTCCCCACCCGGGCCCCCACCCTACGTTAAAAGGGCCCCATCTCCAGGGACCTACAAGACCACCACCCCGCCCGGGTATAAGCCGGGCTCGCCGCCCTCCTTCAGAACGGGGACCCCGCCGGGCTACCGGGGCGCCTCCCCGCCTGCAGGCCCGGGAACCTTCAAGCCGGGCTCGCCCACCCTGGGCCCGGGAGCTCTGCCGCCCCCGGGGCCCTCGAGCCTGTCTTCCCTGCCGCCGCCAGCCGCGGCGCCTGCCTCGGGGCCACCCCTGAACGCTGCGCAAATCAAACAGGAGCCGGCCGAGGAGTACGAGGCCCCTGAGAGCCCAGTGCCCCCGGCCCGCAGCCCCTCGCCCCCTCCCAAGGTGGTGGACGTGCCCAGCCATGCCAGCCAGTCGGCCAGGTGAGCGTGGGTGTGGGAGAGGTGAAGCCCTTTGCCGTGCCGTACTGGCGATTGACACCAGGGTCTTCACGGTGAGCTGCGTCCCCAGTCCTTTATTGAGCGAGGGTCTCTCGAAGCACCCCAGGCTGGCCTTGAATTTGCGGTTCTGTCTTTGGCCTCCCAGAGTGCAAGGATCACACGTGTGCACCATCACCCCGGCTCTTGCTATTTTTAGAAGGGTACCAGGCAGGGTCCCCTGGCCCACGTCCCCCCGGGGGAAAGGCAGCCCGAGGGGCTAAGCGCGCTGCCTCGCGCCCGGCAGATTCAACAAACACCTGGACCGGGGCTTCAACTCGTGCGCGCGGAGCGACTTGTACTTCGTGCCGCTGGAAGGCTCCAAGCTGGCCAAGAAGCGGGCCGACCTGGTGGAGAAGGTGCGGCGCGAGGCCGAGCAGCGCGCGCGCGAAGAAAAGGAGCGGGAGCGGGAGCGGGAACGCGAGAAGGAGCGCGAGCGCGAGAAGGAGCGCGAGCTGGAGCGCAGCGTGGTGAGTGTGTCAGGAGACGCCCGCCGCCTCCCCCCCCCCCCCCCCCCGCCTTCGCCGGCGCTGCGGGGCTTCGGGTAGGGGGCGGAAGTCACTTCGCCGCCTGTTGGAGAGGAGGAGCCACTACAGCTTGGAAGAATGGAGACTAGCGGGGCACTCCTGGGGCGCGCGCGGGGGTGGGTGGTGGTGGTGGTGTGTGTGGCTTGCTCCGGGTGGGGGGATACCTGTGGGTCACATGAAAGGAAAATACAGGGAAAGGGGGCAGGGAAGTACCTTTTAGGAACAGGCAGTGTTCCCACAACTGCAGTTTTGACTCCACTTCTGTACCTTGCAGAAGTTGGCACAAGAGGGTCGCGCCCCGGTGGAGTGCGCGTCTTTGGGCCCAGTGCCCCACCGCCCCCCATTTGAGCCTGGCAGTGCTGTGGCCACAGTGCCCCCCTACCTGGGTCCTGACACTCCAGCCCTGCGCACTCTGAGTGAATACGCGCGACCTCACGTAATGTCTCCAGGCAATCGCAACCATCCTTTTTACGTGCCCCTGGGGGCAGTGGACCCCGGTCTCCTGGGTTACCCAGCCCTGTACAGCAGTGACCCCGCAGCACGGGAGAGGGAGCGGGAAGCCCGTGAACGAGACCTCCGTGACCGTCTCAAACCTGGCTTTGAGGTGAAGCCCAGTGAGCTGGAACCCCTGCATGGGGTCCCTGGGCCAGGCCTGGATCCCTTCCCCCGACACGGGGGCCTGGCTCTGCAGCCTGGCCCGCCTGGCCTGCACCCTTTCCCCTTTCACCCGAGCCTGGGGCCCCTGGAGCGAGAGCGTCTAGCGCTGGCAGCTGGGCCAGCCCTGCGGCCTGACATGTCCTATGCTGAGCGGCTGGCAGCTGAGAGGCAGCACGCAGAAAGGGTGGCAGCCCTGGGCAATGACCCGCTGGCCCGGCTGCAGATGCTCAACGTGACCCCGCATCACCACCAGCACTCCCACATCCACTCGCACCTGCACCTGCATCAGCAGGATGCCATCCATGCAGGTGAGCGGCCACTTCTCCGCCCTGTCCTGGGCCTGACTCAGCTTCAGATCATCCCTCCCAGGGTGTGGCAGGAACCTCTCCAGAGGTTGCTGCCCTGGTCTTTGCCTCCCTAACCTTCCTCACAGCCCTCCCTATAGTCCAGAATCTCCTGACAGAGGTCCTGGCTGGAACCCTACCCTATCATTTTTTTTCTTTTCTTTCTTTCCCTTGTTCTTTTCTTCCTTTCTTTCTGTGGTATTGGAGATTTAATCCAGATCCTTTACACGGAACTACATCTCCAGCCCATTTTCATTTCTTTAATAGCCTGGGTTTGAGGTTGAGATTGCCTGCCTCAGCCTCCCACCACAGTGCTGGGACTGTTGCGCTGTTATTGTCTGCCCATCTCTTCTTATTTCTGATGCATCGATCGTCTTCCACCTGAAAGTAGCTTGCCTTTCTTTCCTCCTTCTCAAACTGCTCCAGCAGCCATGGTCTCCTCTCCTCTGTCCTCCCTGGGACCGTACTACCAGGAGTGTTTCTTCTGTCACCCAGCTCTCTGGGCTTCTGTTCATCTTTGTTTCCCTTTGGATCCCCTTTTGTTGGGCAGTCTATGTCTCTTCCTCCCAGGCTCAGATATCAGATGCATGCTCTTCGCCTAACCCTGCCTTCTAGTGACATGTGCTCTTCTTTGCCCTTCAGCCTCTGCCTCGGTGCACCCTCTCATTGACCCCCTGGCCTCAGGCTCTCACCTTACCCGGATCCCCTATCCAGCCGGGACGCTCCCTAATCCGCTTCTTCCTCACCCTCTGCACGAGAACGAAGTTCTTCGTCACCAGCTCTTTGGTAAGGACAGAGGTCAGGGTAGGGAGGCTGAGAACAAGGCCGAAAGGGGGAATGTGGGTGGTGGGAGGAGCCACGGGGGGGTTTCAAGGGATGAAAAGCTGGGATTGGAACCCAGAGAGGCTCAGGCATAATTCCTCTCTGTCACTGGCAGCTTGCAGGATGTGGTTCCCTTCCTTTTAGTCTCACTGTCTTATGCGGGTAAAGTGGCTAGCTGTCTCCTCTCCAGGCAGGGTGCTCAGTATCCACCAATCACGAGCCCCCTGCCCCTTGCAGCTGCCCCTTACCGGGACCTGCCAGCCTCCCTGTCGGCTCCGATGTCAGCAGCACATCAGCTGCAGGCCATGCATGCACAGTCGGCCGAGCTTCAGCGCTTGGCGCTGGAACAGCAGCAGTGGCTGCATGCCCACCACCCCCTGCACAGCGTGCCGCTGCCCGCCCAGGAGGACTACTACAGGTACTGCTCACCCTGCGCGGCTCACCTGCCCTCACCCACCCTCACCCGTGTGGGCTCATCCCAGCCTGTCCTGTCTGCCTCTTCCCTCCCTAGTCACCTGAAGAAGGAAAGCGACAAGCCGCTGTAGAGACTGCGGTCAGAAGCACTCCCATAGCTCCTGCATCCAGACTGAGAGGACCCTTTCCTAGCCCGCCTACCACCCAGCACGAGGAGAGGGTGCTGCTCAGTGGCAGGGGCTCTGCAGCTGGGCAGAAGGAGGAGGGAGAAAGGGACGCACAGAAGGCCAAGGCTGGGGGTGTGCGTGAGGGGGGAGGGACAGAAGCCCACAGCGTTGTGGACCAGGTCCCTCTTTCTTGTCCCCGGCTCCCCTCATCCCCGATGCTGGACCTTCAGCTGCCCCCCCCATTGGTGTGATGATCTCATCTGTTAGATGTGGCTGTTTTGCGTAGCATCGTGTGCCACCCCTGCCCTGCCCGGCCCCTGTGTGCGCACCCCTCTGTGATGTCTGCCCTTGTCCCGCCCCACATTAATAATTTATATATATAAATATCTATATGACGCTCTTTAAAAAAAATCCCAATCAAAACCAACCAAACAAAAACACCCTCACGACTTCCCAGAAAGATGGCTGTGACTTGTTCTTTGTGGGCCGCGGGGCTGCAGTGGGTGTCTTGTGGGACTCGGATGCAGAAGATAACCAGGGCTGAGGGGCTGGGTGTGGGCCCTGACACCGGACAGGAGACCCCGATGGCTCCGGATCCTCGGATGTGCTGGTCCTTCCCACGACCAGCTAGCAAGAGCCTACAGCCCTGGGAGAAAGCTAAGGAGGCATGGCCAGGCCTAAGAAATCACTTGCTTTGGAGGTGAACCTGTCACTCCTACGTGTCACTGGAGTTCCTTGGAAAGAGGGCTTTAGAGTCCTGAGTTTTCTCATAAAATAGTTTGAGACAGTGGGATGGGAGGCCAGGGGGAGTTGAGCAAGGCTTCAACAGGTCAATGAAATTAAGCACCTATACTCTCTGCTCCCGCTTTTGGCATAGGATTGAATCCAGGTCCTTTCAGTCAGGCTGGGCTCCAATTCGCGATCTTCCTGGGTCAGCTTCCCAGAATGCTGGGATTACAAGCATGCGCCACGTCCTGCACGGAAGCGTCTAAGCCAGTTTAGCAAATCGCTGGCTAAGGGCTCACCCTAGAGCTTTTATTGCTGCCAAGCACTGTCTTCCGGCTTTATAAAAAGGGGGACTGTGATTGGTTGGCTTTCCAACCAATCAGCATCAGAGTCATTTGCATAGCAGATATTAGACTTTCAGAAACTCTAGAAATAAATGATTCGCCCAGCTCCTTGGAGTACTGTTTTCTCCTGACGAAGAGCATAGAGTGTTTTGTTGTGTATACATCAGAGCGACTGGGAAGAAGAAAAAAAAAAAACAGGGCCACTCTGATCTCACCCTCACCAAAAGTGGAATTAACGGATATCCCTGGCTCGCTCCAAATGATTTTCTGCAAGTGTTACAGCTCTTTTGGAATTTGTCTAGCAGGTTTTCTGGCATTTGCCGGAAAACCCTCTATTATTGTTATATGTAAGAACGGTTTTGTGCTCTAAAATGTGATAGATGTTGTTTTAATACTTGACAAACTAAAACGTAGGCTTTTCAGTTTGGAATTTTAGTGACGCGGGGAAACTTCCGGTTGCGACTGATGTAGTTTCCCTTGTGCTCTGCTTGTTTCTGAATAGTCTTTGCAGGAGGCGCGTCTCACTTACGAGCACCCTCTTTGCCGGCCCATGGCGTCGGCTTCCGGGTCCCCCGCGGCGCTGAGCGCCGAGCAGGCTAAGGGTGAGCGAGCTTTCGGTGCATGGGGCTGAGGGGCGGGCGCTGATTGCGGTGCCTGTCTCTTCCAAGCGAGGGGTTCGGAGGACTAGCGCAGGCTTGCCAGCGGCGGTGGCTCATTAATTCTCTGTGCTTTTGTGTCCGCTGCGCCTGCTTGCCGTGCCCCGACGCCCACCCGGCCGCCTCCCTGTGTTCCCCGGCTCGCAGTGGTGCTGGCGGAGGTGATCCAGGCGTTCTCCTCCCCCGAGAACGCTGTCCGCATGGACGAGGCTCGAGACAATGCGTGCAATGACATGGGCAAGATGCTGCAGTTCGTGCTGCCCGTGGCCACGCAGATCCAGCAGGAAGTTATCAAAGCCTACGGCTTCAGCTGCGACGGCGAAGGTGGGGCCGCCGCGGGGTGGCGGTGGAGTATATCCGGGGGGTCCTGGAAAAGGTGCAGGGTCGCCGGTCTTTTTTTTTTCCCCGCCACGCGGCAGCAGCTGCAATCTGATTGTTGGCATCCCCAGGCCAGCATCACCCTGAAATTTTGCTGGAGGGGTCCTGAGTGCATCTTATGGTGCCCATTAAGAACTGTTCTTTCTGGTGCGTGCTCGGGCTCTCTCGCCTTGGGACCAGGACCTCACTGTTGCTAGCTGCCGCAGCTGTTTCCATGACTGCAGCTTCTGGAGCACCTTCAAGGGTTGGAGGTTGCATTTTTTCTCGGTGAGATCACAGCATTTCCCTAGGGTGTGAAGGACTGGGATCTGCATGTTCCTGGGACTTGTGACCAAACTGCTAACGTGCTGGAGAGAGAGAAGCACATTGTTTGGGGTACTTTTAATTCCCTGAATTGCATCCATTGTGCCCAGTGTGGACTGAAAGTTGTTGATCCTAATCCTGCAGGTCGCAGGGTCATGGGTGTGCCTGGCCACAGGGAGAGGCATCCGTACCTGTAGTGCATCTAAGACACTTCCCTGGCACCCTGGTCTCAGGAGTGTACGTGACTCTCCACTCCCTCTTGCAGGTGTCCTTAAGTTTGCCCGCTTGGTCAAATCCTATGAAGCACAGGATCCTGAAATCGCCAGCCTGTCCGGCAAGCTGAAGGCGCTGTTCTTGCCGCCCATGACACTGCCACCTCACGGGCCTCCTTCCGGTGGCAGTGTGGCTGCCTCCTGAGAGTCGCCTCTGCAGTGCCAGGGAAAGGAAGGCCTAGGTGTTTCTGAGGACAATAAATATGCCTGTCCTTGAGCCTGTGTGGGTCTTCTGAAGCCATACCTCTTGACGCAGACTCCCTCTGCCTTCCCAAGTTGTCCCTTCTCCATGTCCAGGCCCTTCCTGCCCTCCCTCAGGGCAGGTGAGCGCTGGCTGGGTCCCCTCTGGTCTGGGGGGCGGGTCTGCACTGGCAGCACCTCCTTCTCTGAGGACGCTGCCCGCTGAGAGCCCGGTGGTGGGCGTGTCCTTGGCCACGGTTACTTCCTGGTCTTCACTCCTCCCCACCCCGCAGCTGCTGTCAGCCTGGCTCCAGGTGGAGCTGCAGGTGGCTCCTCCCCTCCCCTGGGGAGCTGGGTCCGACAGCGGTCTGGGCACTCCAGGGTCAGTGGGCAGCGGCTGCGAGGGCGCCCGGCCAGCCCCGCCCCACCTGTCTCTCCCTGAGACCATTAGTCCAGGGCCTGGCCTCGCGTGCCATCGGCCTGGCCGCGGTTGAGGAGGAAGTGGCTGTGATCGGCGTGGTGTTCCTTCCTAAACTCGCCCAGAGGTGCCCATCCTGGACCCATCCCCTCCAGGGACTCCCAGCCCTCCGGGGAGATGCTGTCCCGCGGGTGAGTCCTCCATGCAGATCCCGCAGAGCAGTTCGGGGAGGCAGTTTTCCTCAGCCCAGCAGGTGTGTGCCCGAGTGCAGGAGAGAGTGTGAGTACAGGTGTGAGTGCAGGCCACGCTGCTGTCACCCAGGGCTCCGGGCTTCTGTCCCTGTGGATCCCTCGCCCCCAGAACCGAGGGTCCTGGCTCACTCTCGCCTGTCTGGACTTGTTCTCCCCTTGCGCGGTTGTCTCATCACTGAACCTCCTGGCTTCCTGTGTCCGCCTCTGCCCTGCCAGGGTGGTGGGCATCGCTCAGACATGACAGATGGCACATGTGAGGACAGACTGCTTCCCTGACGTCCGGTGCCCAACGCCTGTGATTGATTCTGTTTCGTTTCCATCACTTCCCCTTCCTGGGCACCTGCTCTGTAATGAGATGGGCCCGGCCCTGCTGTCACACAGCTGACATCTCAGTAGGGGGTGACCCTGAACAAACCCCAATAGAGAGAACCAGAGGTGGTGATGCGCCCCTGTCATCGCAGCTACCCACAATTTAGTGAGGTCCTATCTCAGAAAAGAACTGGGGGGGGGGGGGGGAAGAAGCGGAAAGGGTTGGGGATGTGACTTGGCGCTCTGTGCTCCAATCATTGGTGCTGTGAAAAACACACCAGCCAAGACACAGGGTGAGGTCAGGTGCTTGGGAATGTTAAGCAGAGCCTGGCGGGTGGCGAGGGTCAGGTCGAGGGTTGAGGGTTGGTACCGGGTGGGTTGGAGGGCTTCCTGCAGAGGTGGCTAGAGCCACCCCAATGAGGAGGTGGATGCAGCCATAGGGTGTCAGGAGCCAAACAGCCTTGGGGACAGGAAGTGACAAGCACCAGCCGGGGGGTGGGGACAGGGAAGAGCCGTGTGCCAGCGCTGAGGGCCCAAGGGAGTGCCCTGGGCCAGGCTGGATCCATGCAGTCTCCCTCGCCCTTGCTGGGGCCAGCTGCTGCCAGCATGCATCACGGCCGCTGGTTCTCATGCAGCCTCCCGCTCCCCGGCCTTCCACGTGTGGCCCTGGGCTTTTCCCTACCAGGTACCCTCAGCTGACGCAGAACCCCCTCCTGGACATGCAATGCCTACTGTGCCTGGTCCTGTCCTCTGAGCCCTTCGCTCTGGCTGTACAGCCTGCGGCCTGGCCTGGTGTTGCCCCTGGGAGGTGCCTGCCCCTCCATCCCCCATCTGTGCCCACATCCGAACTCTGGTAGACTGGCCACCAGGCCATGTCCCAGAGCCCGGTTTGTTCACCTTCCACTTACTAGCTTGTGACTTTGGGCAAGTTACTGAACATTTCAGAATCTTAGTTTTTGTTTCTAAAATTGGGCTAATGACCAGGGGTGGTGGCAGATGCCTATTATCCCAGCATTTGGGAGGCTGAGGCAGGAGGATCGTTGCAAGTCCAAGACCAGCTTGGGCTACAAAGTGAGCTCAAGGCCAGCCTGAACTGCATAGTAGACCCTGCCTGAGAAAGATAAATAAAATAAAATAAAATTGGGCTAGTAATAGCTAAGTAAGATTGGTATGAGCTGGGGATGCATGCATTCCCTGCTATTCAGGAGGCTGAGGTAGGAAGATTGAAAGTTCAAGACCATGGTGGGCAAATGGGGGAGGCTGAGGCAGGAGGATTACTATGAGTTTGAGGCCAGCCTGGGCTACACAGTGAGTTCAATGCCCAACCTGAACTGTTACATGGTGAGACCCTGTCTCAAAAAAGCCCAACAACCACCCCCAAATCTGTTCTTCATCCCTCCATCCTTCAGTATCCATGGAAGATTTGGGGGGTTGGTTCTAGGACCAGGAGGAGATAGCAAAGTCTGCATTTGTTCAAGTCCCTGATAGAAATGATACAGGATTTTCACAGAACCCACACATATCTTCTTCTATACGGTTGGGATCATCTCAGAGAGTGTTCGCAAACCCTAATACCATGTAAATGCTCTCGATAGGGGATAATGAGGGGAAAAACCTGTATAATGTTAAATACACACAACTCCCCGGCCGCTGGAGAAGGGCTTCAACCCAGGGCCTTGGCATTGAGCTGCACCCTCAACCCTTTTAAATATTTATTTATTTATTTATTTGTTGTTTTGAGAGAGAGTCTCACTATTTAGTTCAAGTTGGTCTTGAATTCACTGTGTAGCCCAGGCTGACCTCCAATTTTTGGCAGTCTTTCTGCCTCAGCCTCCTGAGTCCTGGAATTTCAGGTTCATACCACTATGCCCAGCCAGAACAGACACAATTTTTAAAAAACAAAACAAAATAAAACTTTTTTTCCAGTCTCTGGTTGATTGAACTAGGGGATGGAAGACCTTTGGTCGTAGAGAGTGCACTATGCAATGTAATAGCTATTGGTAGGGAAATTCTACCGCCTGCCAGGTTCTGTTGATTTTCTTGAGACAAGGTCTGGCTCTGTCCTTCAGAGTGACCGTGAACTCACTGTATAGCCCAACCTGGCCTCACCCTTCTGAATGCTGGGACTATAGGTATGCATCATGTGCCTTGCTTTCTCCCTCCCGCTTCTCCGGCTTCTTCTCCTGCTCCTGCTCCTCCTCTTTCTTCTTTTTTGAGACAGGGTCTCACTAGGAGTTCAGGTTCATCTTGAATTTGCTATGTGGCCCAGAACTTCTTTCTTTCTTTCTTTCTTTTTTGTCTTTTTGAGAGAGGGTCTCGCTATGCAGTTCAGGCTGGACTTGAGCTCACTTTGTAGCCCTTGCTGGTCTTGAACTTGCAACAATCCTCCTGCCTCAGCCCCCCCAGTGCTGGGATTACAGGCGTGTGCCACCATGCCTAGCGCTCTTTTTTCTCCTTTTTGTCCTCCTCCTTTTTTGTTTTTGTGATGGGGCACTTGCTCTGTTGCGCAGACTGGCCTCAAATTTCTTGGGCTAAGTGGTCATGGTGGCATATGCTTGTAATCTCAGCATTCTGGAGGCTGAGGCGGGAGGTTTGCTGTAGTTTGAGGCCAGCCTTAAGTACACAACGAGACCCTGTCTCAAAAGACAAACAAAATAAAACAAAACAAAATAATTCCTACATTTAAAAAAAATTCCTGCATTAAGTGATCCTGCCTTAGTCTCCTGTGCAGCTGGGTTATTGCCTTTGGCATCAGTATTTGGGAATTTGGGTTAGCCGCTCCCATCAGCTGGGGATAGGGAAGCTCTGAGTTCAACAATAACCAAAAGGTCATGTATGCCTATACTTTCGGACCTCAGGAGGCTGAAACAGGAGGATCACTTGCCTGAACTAAGTAGCAGAGACCCTGTCTCAAAACAAAACGCAGCTGAGAGTTGTGGTACACACCTGTAATTCCAGCAGGAGGTATCAGGAGGCAGGAGGATAACCATGAGTTTGAGGCCAGCCTGCACTACATAGTGAGACCTTGTCTCAAAAAAACCAAAACTAAAACCAAAACAAAAATAAAAAGTCAACAAACAAAATGAAAGACTTTTTTGGAGACCAGGTCTTGCTGTATAATTCAGGGTGGCCTTGAACTCACCAAGTAGCCCAGGCTCAAATGTGAGGCAATCTTTTTGCCTCAGCCCCCCTGAATGCTGGCATCACAGGCATGTGCCACCACATGTGGCCAAAATGGAAAGATTCTTTCAGATTGCTCTCTTTTGCAGGCTGCTAGTCTTCCTGACCTGCAGAGCTTGACTTCTGCCTTCCTCTCTCTGCTTCCCCAGGGAGCGCTTTTCTTTTGTGACCTGATTGCTGTCATCCTCCTGGAAGCTGCGTCTCCCCTTACAACCTTTGGGAGAACTCCCGCATCATGGGCTGGGCGCTGCAGACCCTTGGTGGGAGGCCCCGTGTGTGCCAGTGCTCTGCTGGCTCTTGTCTTTCTTTCTTTTCCTGCCAAGGGACAGCAGAGCCTGTGCATCCAATTTTCATTTCTGTTTTGTTGGGATTGTTGGGTATTTGGGAATCGAACTCAGGACCTCCTGCTCGCCAGGCAGGTGCTATGCCACTGAACTATATTCCCAGCCTGTTTTGTTGTTCTTTTGAGGCTAGGTCTCACTATGTAGTTCAGGCTGGCCTTGAACTGACTGTGCAGCCCACTAGCCTCAAATCTCAATAATCTTCCTGCCTCAGCCTCTCAAGTGGTGGGATTACAGGCATGCACCACCATGCCCAGCGTGGGCCTGTGCGTCTTATCCAAGTATCTGCCTTCTGGATTGGAGCCTTCAGAGAGATCCCTGCCACTTCCCTGGGTAGAAGAGGTCAGGGATAGTGGAAGAAGGGACCCTGGCCAGGGTGCCATGGGTGTGTAGTGCTGAGTGTGTGCGGATGTGTGGGTGGGGAGGACCTGGTGTCTGTGTGGGGCTCAGCTGACGAGGTCTGGCAATGGAAGGGCGTGGGTGGGAGGCCCCAGGGCACGAGTGTGGGACGGGAAGGTGTCTTTGAGGGCGTGCCGGCGGGTGTATTGGTGACTCTGTTTGCTGTCCCAGCACCAGGCCTGGGGAGGGAGGTGGCCAGGTGCATGGCTGCTTTGCATAGACTTCTCTGCCGTGATGTGGTGGTGCCAGGAGGCCCAGGTCTCTGGGTTATGATGTCCTGGGGCTGGGGATATAGCTCAGTGGAATAAGCGCCTTCCTAGCAAGCGCAGGGTCCTGAGTTCGATCCCCAGTACCGCCAAAAAAAAAAAAAATAACAATATCTGGGTTATGATGTCCAAAGCGAATGCGGTGCAACAGGACTATGTGATAAAGTGACTGAGCCAGTTCCCAGGGCACCGGTGTTAGTGAGAAACCATGTCTGAAGGAAAACTATAATGGAGGCTTCTAAAAATGCTAAAGTGAGCTGGGCACGGTGGCGTGTGCCTGAGAAACCAGCACACTGGGAGGCAGGAGGATTGAAAGTTCAAGCCCAGCCTGGGCAAATTCAAAAAAAATTTTTTTGTCTTTTTGAGACAGAATGACCTTGAGCTCACTTTGTAGTCCAGACTGGCCTTGAACTTGCAGTGATCCTCTGCCTCAGCCTCCCGAGTGCTGGAATTACAGACATGCGCCACCACACCCGGCCTCCGGCCTGAGCAATTTAGCAAGACTGTGTAGAAATAAAAAATGAAGGAAGGGCTAAGGATGTGGCTCACCGTGAAGGTCCTGGTTTCAATCTTTAGTACCACCGGGGGGAAAATGTCATGTGGAGAAGTCAGATGTTTTATAGTTTATTTTTGTGATACAGGGAGTGGAACCCAGGACCTCCAGCAGGATAGGCAAGCATTCAACCACTAAGCTGCATCTCAACTTTTTCTATTAATTTATTGTTTGAGATAGGATTTCATCAAGTAGTCTAGACTGGCCTCAAACTCGAGCTTCTTCTGCCTCAGCCTCCCAAGTATGCATTATAGACATGTACCTACAAAGCATCTGTAGCCGGGCCACAGACGAGGTTCACTTTGTCCGACTGCCCTAGCAGCCTCTCTCCAGACCGTAATTTTATTTTTTTATTGAGACACAACAATAGCGCTAGTCATAGTGGCACACACCTGTAATTCCAGCACTCACAAGGCTGAGGCAGGAGGGTAAAAGTGAGTTCAAGGCCAGCCTGAGCTACATAGAGAGATTGTTTTTTTTTTTACTTTATTTTTATTTTATTTTATTTATTTGTTTATTTTTGTCTTTCTGACACGGTCTCACTATGCAGTTCAGGCTGACCTTGAGCTCACTTCGTAGCCCAGGATGGTCTTGAACTTGCAATGATCCTCCTGTCTCAGCCTCCTGAGTGTTGGGATTACAGGTGTGCGCCACCATGCCTGGAAAACCTGTTTTTTTTTTTTTAAACAGAAAACAAAACAAAAAGTGACATAGAGTGCATACAATCTGATTAACTACACTTTATTTGGTGATATTGGGCATAGAACCCAGGATCTCACACATGCTAACCACTTGCTTTATCACTGAACCACACCACATCCCAACTTCATATTTTTTTAATTAATTAATTAATTAATTAATTTTGGTGTTTTGAGATAGGGTCTCATTATGTAGCCCAGACTGGCCTTGATCTCTTGGTGATCCTCCTGTCTCAGCCTCCTGAGTGCTGGGATTATAGGCATGTACCACCAACTTCATATTTAAACAGACCCACATGAAACCCACCCAGGAGACATAGTGTTCCTCAGGCTTCAGACCTTTTGCAGAAACTGCAATCTCCTAGTTAATTAATTTATTTTTATGAAGGTCATGCATGGCCATCATGTAATATTGGGGGCTTTTTTGACTTTTTTATTGTGCGGCAGGGAATAAACGCCGGGCCTTGTGCACAAACTGTGCCAGAGACGCAGCCAGGTGCAGCCAGGTGTTCGCCAGGTGTGGGAGGTGCAGCCCTGGAGCCCTGAGCTGGCCGCTTTCCTCCCCGGGGCAGCCACGGGTCTCCCACTCCCTGTCTTCCCTCCCCCTGGGCTCAGCTGCCTCTGCACTTGAGCTGTGCACACGGAGCGTCTGCAGCCAGGCCACAGACAGGGCCCACTTGGTCCCGTCTACCCTAACAGCCTCTCTCCAGACCGGGGACATGAGGAGGGAAAATGGAGGGGTGGGTGCCCGGGTCTCCTTCCTTCCCTCCCTCCGTAGTCCCTTTGGACAGGGAGTGGCTTAGCCTGTTCCTGGAGGCCCCAAAGGCTGGTATAGAGTCGTTAAAATCAGTGACTGTAGGGCCAAACTATCTGGGTTTGAATCCTGGCCTGGTGTGGCCCTGGGGCAATGCCTTAAATTCCCTGAGCCTCAGTTTTCATGTCTGTTAAATGGGGACAGAGGACAACAATGTCATAGGGCTTGATGAGAAATAACTCTGGCTAATAGTCTGTGAGTGACATTGTGGCAGTGTCTAGCGTGCAGTGACACTCTGCTAAATGACAGTGGTCCCTACCACTGTTGCTATGTGCCACAGAAGGCTGTGGAGAGGCAGCAGTAGAAGGAGGCGATGATGTGGGGTCCCACGCAGGAGTCATGAGGTGGGCGGAGGAGCCCAGACATGAGTGTGTCCTCACAAGGAGCCCAGACATGAGTGTGTCCTCACACTCCCCTCCTGAGGGCAGACGTGTGGGAAGCGTCCCTCCCCCACCACCACCCTCTGGTTCTTGCTTGCTCCGCTCCAAAATGAGAAGTACATGTGAGTTCCCCCGGGGGTCGGCCGCGCCCCTTCCTGTCCCCGCCCTGCTGCTGCCTGGGGGCCGTGGATTGGCAGCCCTGTGCCAGGACCTCGGGCTTAGGTGGCGAGGCGGCAGTCTGGGCCCTGGGAGCTCAGCCTCTGAGTGCGCTCCTGCCTGGACAGGTTGCACCTCCTCTTTCCTGGCACCCACTTTCTCTCCGGGAGACCCCAGGATGGTGAGGTAAGGGTTGGGGCCCACAGGAGCAGGTGGCAAGGTGCCCGGGCCCGGGGACCCTCCTCACTGCTGCCCATGCCGCAGGTGGTTCCACCGGGACCTCAGCGGGCTGGATGCAGAGACCCTGCTCAAGGGCCGTGGCGTGGATGGCAGCTTCCTGGCTCGGCCCAGTCGCAAGAACCAGGGCGACTTCTCACTGTCTGTCAGGTGGGCGTCCCCCTCCTCGCAGCCCAGCCCAGAGCCCTCGGCCTGTTCCCCCAGGCACCCCCACCGCGCCTCCTCCATGTGCAGCCCAGCCCAGAGCCCTCGGCCTGTTCCCCCAGGCACCCCCACCGCGCCTCCTCGGTGTCCCTGGCCCCGTCTCCCAGCCCGCCCCCACTGCACCCTGCCCCTGCACTGCATCTCCAGCCTCAGTGCCCGGCACCCCACAGGGTAGGGGATCAGGTGACCCATATTCGGATCCAGAACTCTGGGGACTTCTATGACCTGTACGGCGGGGAGAAGTTCGCAACACTGACCGAGCTGGTGGAGTACTACACCCAGCAGCAGGCTGTGCTGCAGGACCGAGACGGCACCATCATCCACCTCAAGTACCCGCTCAACTGCTCCGACCCCACCAGCGAGAGGTGACAAAGCCACTCCCCTGACCCTCTGGGAAGCAGGGCCTGAGGGCTTGGGTCCCTGTCACAGGCCAGGGTCCCTGTCAGCTGCCAACTCAACCCTGTGAGTGACAGGGAGGCCCCTCCTTGGCGTGGTGTTCCTGGCAGGTTAGCCCTGTTGCTTGAAAGCTCTTTCTGTGGAACTGAATCTCCTTCCTTCAGCTCTGTCCTGGCCCAGCCAGGCTCCTTAGAGCAGTGAGAGGTTGGTGGACAGGCCCAGAATGGGTTGCCTTTAAAAATGTTTTTAGTATTTGTTTCTGTGAGACAGGGTCTTGATATGTAGCTCAGATGGGCATTGAACTCACTATGTAGCCCAGGCTAGCTTGTGGTGATCCTCCTGCTTCAGCTTCCTGAGTGCTGGGGATTCCCTTTTATGAGGACACTTAGTGCCTTATCTCAGCAGCCTGGTGTGGAGTGGTCAGTCCATTGGGGTTGATGGAGTTTGGCCAGTCCTAGGGTCCTAACATGGACAGTTAAACAAGAGTGTGAGGTGGCCACTTGGACACAGGGCCCATTTCTGTCCTGGGGACAGGTTGTGGTCCAGGCCACTCTTCTTCCTTTTGCAGGACAAACAGGGCCCGATCACTGGGCTGGCTGACCCCGTGTGGTCACCCCAAAGCACAGGTGAGGGATGGGGAGCAGGAGTGCTCCTCATTAGCCAGAGCGGTGTGAGTCTCAGCAGTCTGGGGAGGCTGAGCTGGGGATTGTAAGTTTATGCCTAGCCTGGAGAATTTAGTCACTTACGCCCTATCTCAAAATAAAACAGGGCTGGTGATATAGCTCCACGTGAAGGCCCTGGATCCAATCCCCAGTGCCATCCCCACACCAAAAATAAAGCTCTTCATTACACTGTGGCCCGGTTTATCGCCTCAGTGGCAGAGCCTGGTAGGGTGCAGGGAGGCGAACAGCCCAAGGTTTGCTCCCCCTGGGACTCGAGGGCTGGGCAAAGCTGGCCTTGCCCTGTATTTGTGTGCTGACTGTTGCAATGACACTGAACTCTGATGCTGCCAGCTTTTAGTAATTGTTTTTCTTCGCTGCTGGGGTGGACCAGGGCCTTGTGAATGCTAATCTCATGCTCCACCGCTGAGCTATAGCCAAGGCAATTTTCAGGCTTTTTGAGATTCATGTCTCCAAACTTCATCTGTATTTGTGTTAAAGTCACTGATAAAAACTTAGAAGTGGATGAGGCTCAAAGCCCTGTGCCCACTGCCAGGCCCTCTTCCCAGTCAGCATGGAGCTGTACCAGCTTCCTCTTCTACCAGTGAACCCTGAGCCTCTCCTCATGGCTGCCCGGCCCTCTCCAGTACTTTCTTCCGTTCACTTTATCTATCATGTGTCTATCTATCTATTTATCTATCTATCTGTATACTTGAGACAGGGTCTCACTATATATTTCACTGACCTTGAACTCAGTGTGTAGCCCAGGCTGGCCTCGAATACATGGTGATCCTACTGCCTCAGCCTCCTTAGTGCTGTCATTACAGGTGTGAGCCACTTTCTGAAGTGCTTTGTTTTTCTCTGCAGTGTTCACGGCTGTTTGCCACCCAGACCTCCCCTGTATTTCCCTTCCTTCCAGGCCCAGCTTGTAGGACGTCAGGGCCTGGTGGGGGTCACAGAGAGGACATCTGTGTGAGTTCGGGGTTGGAAGAGGAAGGCTGGCTGGACCGGCTGCCTAGGAGGGCTGAGAACCGGCTTTGAAGAGGGGAAGGGGACAGACTGAGCTAGGAGGTTAAGAATGAGCAGCTCTGAGGGGTGTCGTGGTCATCCTGCTTAGGAGCCTGAGCCTCACCCCTGACCTGGGAGCATGTGGGAGGCTCTTGCCCGAAGCTTCTGTCTGTTCCCTGCTGTGGCTGCTGCCCTCCTCTCTCAGGAATTTGCATCTGTTCCCGGGTGGGTGGCGGGCTGAGCTTTTGGCCTGAGGTCAGCAGTCATTTGCAAGGAGACTTCCTTATCGCGGCTCAGGGAAGGGGCTGGACCCCTGTGCTCTCTCCCCGCAGGATGGCTCCGGGATCCCGGGTGGGGCAGGAGAGATGGAGCCCCTGGTGGCAGTGGCCCTGCAGGTGTGCATGGGTCAGCGGGGCCTGGCCCCTCCGCCTTCCCCCATCCCTGCGGTTGGAAAATGTCCCCTCCCGGCCCTGGGCTGAGGAAACCTCACCACCTCACTTCTCACTCTCCCCAGAAGGAGTTTTGTGTTTTTTCCATCACGTGGTTTCCTGTGGGGCCGGGCATCTGGGGCTGCAGTTTCCTCCTGGGAAGGGGTGTGCTTCGGGGAAAGGTCTTAGTTCTGCTTTCTACCCCAACAGCCCCTTTGAAGCCTTTGAGCCCCTTTGAAGCCTGGGATCCCTGACATCACCATGGGCACTCTTGGGCCCCCACCCCACTCTTTCCCAGTGGGTGTTTGTGTCCCCGCTCCCGGGGGTCCTCCCCGCGCTCTCCCCTGACTTCCATCCCACGATCTCCCACCACTCTCTGTGGTTTGGCCTCTCTTCCTCTGTCTCTTCTTTCCCCAGCCCAAACCTGCATCTCAGGGATGCTTTCCCTTGGCATTTGTCCCTCCAGCTATCCCAGATGTTACCTGCCTTTCTGTCTTCAGCTTTCCGAGGTAGTTCTGGGCTCAATGTCTGGTTGAAACTCCTTTTCTTATTTTTTTTATGCTGGGAAGTAAACCTAGGGCCTTACCCATCGTAAGCACAGACATGGTCTCCCATGGACCCATACCCTCAACCTGCATGGTTAAAACTTTTCTTTTTTCCAGGACTAGGAATTGAACCCAGAACTTTGCAGTGAGCTACATCCCCATCCCCCATCCCTTTAAATTTATTTATTTATGTATGTATTTTTAACAGGGGTCTCACTATATAATCCAGGCTGGCCTTGAACTTGTGGCAGTCTTCTTGCCTCAGCCTCTTGAGTGCTAGGATTATAAGCATGCACCACCATACCTGGAAAATTTTTCAAATTTTAAGACAGAATCTTGCCGTTGCCCAGCCTGGGCTCAAACTTTGGATCCTTCAGCCATGCACACCACTCCTGGTGCTGTGGTCTGAGTGGCTCTCAGAGTTCCTAGGGGAAGGATGGTCAGTTGAAGTTGGAGGGGCTGTGTTTGGAGGACTCTGTAGACATATTTTTTCTTGTGGTTATACTTTTCTGCTGGATATTTAAGACCAAGTTAAAGTGAGATCTGAATTAATTAATTTTTTGCTATCTGTCAAGGTCAGGTAAGTCTCCTCAGGAATTACCTTGGAACCATGTATTGCATCTCTGAGTTCTTCTGTATCAGCTGTCTGGATGAGTCACAGCCATTGCTTGACCAAGTTGATTTCTGTGAAAGTTTCGGAGATCTTTTCTCTCCTGGTGACTCTCCTTAGGCATACTATACTTTTTGGGTTTTTTTTTGTTTTTTTTTTTTTTGGTCTTTTTGAAACCTTGTCTCAAACCTTGTCTTTCATTAGGCTGGCCTTGAATTAACTTTGTAGTCCAGGCTGGCCTTGAACTCATAGGTATCCTCCTGCCTCAGCCTCCTGAGTGCTGGAATTACAGGCATGAGCCACCACACCCAGCTAGGCATACTGTGCATTATAGATCACTTTCCTCTTCTTGATTAGAAGATCAGGGACTCACAAGTTATGAGATGTTAGAGCAGATATTCTCTTACATCCTGGGTCCTCACTGACCTCAGGGGGCTGGGGCAAAATATTGGCTGTCCTCCTAGCCCATCTATTTTTCTAGTTTTGGGTCTCTAAACCTCAGCTGTTGAACATCCAGAGGAGAAGGTTGATGACATTACATTGTAATGAAGGCAGTAAGCTTAATATTACTATCTTATCTAAATATCAAGCACCTTGGAACATAAAATGGAACTGTTATTTTCTCACAACATCTCCCATGGATGTTCTAATATTTGCACCCCTATAAAATGTTAATAGTTACATATTTTGGGCTTGGGATATAGCTCAGTGGAATAAGTGCTTGCCTAGCAAGCACAGGGTCCTGAGTTCGATCCCCAGTACCGCAAAAAAAAAAAAAAGTTACATATTTTATGTAAAAAAATTAGAAATCAAAAGCCATACATAATATTGCAGCATGACAATCATGATGACATTTTGTAACATACTTAAATTTCCATTTTGACATAGCATATCCCTTTTAATCAGTCATCTCTATCTAATACAGAAGAAACTTTTACCTAACTTGTTGTCCTTTATTTTTTTTAAATTTTTTAATTTTTATTTTTTGGCGGTACTGGGGATCGAACTCAGGACCCTGCGCTTGCTAGGCAGGCGCTTATTCCACTGAGCTATATCCCCAGCCCCCTTGTTGTTCTTTAATGGGATGTACTTCATATAAGTTTTTGTTAAAGTCAGATGTCTGACCTGCACATCTGTAGGCATATGAATACATTCAACATACTACAAAAACAATAACAGTCCATTTTCATAGCTTTGTACCAGAGCATCTTTAAATCAAAAACCTTATTGTCTAGAAAACTTAATCCTTTGATGAATGAACAATGTAAACATATTATAATAATGTATTTTAATAACATTTAGTGGGATATCTCCTGTAAAGCCATGGAGATCATCAGAGCCTCCTATCAATGGACAAGAAAGAATTGGATAATGTTTCCAGGCATCTGCTTTCTTTTTCATCAGTTGGAGTCCTGTCTAATAATTTCTCTGTACCCCAAGGGATTTTTGTTTAATTATGTTAAGACTTTTTGATGACCTATGAGAAAACCAAATTTGATATCAATTTTACCAGATGGCAACCCAGGTGGAAGCATGCTTTTTAAATCTATAAACCAAATTAAATTATGAACAAATGATCCAAAAATGCAAAAAAAAGGGAAAAGAGAAAAAAATCATTGCACTCAAATAAAGAACAGCTGTTCATGGATGTGATAAACAAACAGACAAAGAAACAAGTACACAACCTAACAGACTGGATTTTTGACCAAACTGATGTATAGTAACTCTTTCACAATTTTAGGAATTTATAAGTATAAATAGACCAGTCAAATTTTGTTGTCAGTCAGATTTTGCTGTCAGTCAGTTATCTCTTACAAGACGAATTTGGAAGGAACAAAATATTTTATCTATAATTAATATATATTTTTTGTATTTTATTTTTGTCTTAATACTGGCTGGGCTGGGGATATAGCTCAGCAGTGCAAGTGCCTGTCTAGCAAGTGCAAGGTCCTGAGTTCAATTCTCAGTACTCTCTCTCTAGCTCTCTCTCTCTCTCTGTACACACACACACACACACACACACACACAAATAAATACTGGCAACTTTCAGCTCAGTTATCTCTATCTATTCTGTCCTCTGCTCAGACCTTTGACTGCTATTTTTTCCCATTTTTGGTTACCATCTCCTGGGCATTCTGGGTCAGTTTCTTCAACTGGCCCAGCTCAGGTCTATTGTCTTTTTTTTTTTTTTTTTTTTTTTTTGCGGTACTGGGGATCGAACTCAGGACCCTGCGCTTGCCAGGCAAGCACTTATTCCACTGAGCTATATCCCCAGCCCCTGGTCTATTGTCTGTAGAGCAGTCTCTGAGGCAGCACTGTCATAGGACTGAGCATCAGCTTCTTGAAAGGTGGAATCAACTCCTTCTCCAGATCTGGGTCCATGATACAGTCGGACAGATGCTCTGGCACCCAGATATGCTGTTCAGCATTCTCTGGAAAGAAACAAGCATACCCTCGGGAAAAACAAAACAAAACAAAACAAAAACAAGCATACCCTCCACCCCAAATTAGCACTGGGCTGGGTCCCTTCCATTGTCCACTATGAAGATCTTTCCAAAGGACTCTGCTTAGCTGTTTTTGTTTTACCTGATTGAATTGCCTTATTGTTGTTGTAGTTTTATCCATAGTAGGGTTTAAAAATTTAATAGTATATACTCACAAGTTAAATCCATTGTGAGGTATAAATCTTGTAAGGAAAGAGTCCCCCTTTGTTTTTGTAATTGAATTTTGAGCATACAGTGGGCATGTTTGACAATTTTTAGACCTTGAGGATTATAAGGAATTTCTACGGTAGGGAAAATATGAAAAGTTTTACAAAACATTTGGAAGGCAGCACTTGTGTAGGCTGGGCCACTGTCAGCCTTTTTTTTTTTTTTTTCTTTTTGTGGTACCAGGTATTGGACTCAGGACCTTGCACTTGCCAGGCATTATTCCACTGAGCTATATCCCCAGTCCCTGTCAGTCTTAAGTGTAGAAAAAAAGAAAAAGAAAATCTGTATCCTGTATTCAGGCACCCAGGGCTCCCACTTGCTGTTCCCAGTGCCGACTGTGGCTCCCGCCTTGCTGTCTCAGGGCTGTGGGTAAGCTCCCCTGCTGGCAGCAGCTTGTTGGCCTGACAGGAGAACTGTTTCCCCTTGGCCTTGCTGCTTGGCACCATTGCCTCAGTGGTGGTGACCAGGAGGGGACCAGTGCTGAGGATGGGCTCCATCTCTGGGTTGGCTTTGCCATTTATTTATACATTTGGCAGGTTGGTGTCACATGACACCCCTTTTCACAGCAACCCATTGCATGGCTTGTCTCAGGGCTCGGTGTTCTCTGGACTGAAGCAGCTTGCTCACATGGCTTGCCTCAGGCACTCTTTGTTCTGACAGGCCTTGCCTCACCTTGCACGCGCAATCAGTTTCCAGCTTCATCAGCTCCCTACACCCTGGCTTGATGAGAGCGGTTGAGGTTTCCCTCCTGTGAGTCAGGGGTGTGGGGCCAGTGTGCGAGTGCTCAGCCTGTTTCTTCATCTGTAAAATGGGGAGATGAGCTACCTTCCAGCCTTCTCTCCCAATCCTCCAGAGTGGGGAGAGCTGAAATACTTGCACACGTGGCCATCCCTTTTTTTGTTCCACATGTAATAAGACAATAATGGGCCTAAATATAGTAGTAGATTTTATTTATTTATTTTTGGAAATAGGGTCTCACTATGTAGTTCAGGCTGTTCTTAAACTCACTATGTAGCCCAGGTTGGCCTCAAACTCATGGCAATCCTCCTGCCTCAGCCTCCTGAGTGCTGGGATTGCAGGTGTGTGCCACCACATCTGGCTTTTATCGAGGTGGATCTGAAAACATCTAGCAGGTGGTAGGTGCTGAGTTCACCACTTTAGGTGTATCTCTCTCTGAGCCTGTCTCTGCCCTAGCCCTCACCTTCTGCTCCTTCTCTAGGTGGTACCATGGCCACATGTCGGGGGTGCAGGCTGAGGCACTGCTGCAGGCCAAGGGTGAGCCCTGGACCTTCCTGGTGCGTGAGAGCCTCAGTCAGCCTGGTGACTTTGTGCTGTCGGTTCTCAGCGACCAGCCCAAGGCCAGTGCGGGCTCCCCGCTCAAGGTCACCCACATCAAGATCATGTGTGAGGTGAGGCAGCTGTGCAGTGGGTGGGGGGCATTCTGTGGGGCTCCTGTGTATGCCCGTGGCCCAGGCTGGGCCATGGAAAAGTCTGGCTGAGCTTGGACCCTGGGCCTGGTGAAGGAGGCTTGGGCCCTGAAGGGTGGCCCTGCTTGGTGCCTCCAGGGTGAACGCTACACAGTGGGCGGATCAGAGATCTTTGACAGCCTCACAGACCTGGTGGAGCATTTCAAGAAGACGGGGATCGAAGAGGCCTCGGGGGCATTCGTCTACCTGCGGCAGGTGAGGGGCAGACCTGGCACCGCCTCCCCGGGGAGGACCCCTGAGGTGTCTAAGTTGCTGCCTTGACCCCTTGTGCTGCAGCCTTACTATGCCACCCGCGTGAACGCAGCGGACATTGAGAGCCGGGTCCTGGAGCTGAACAAGAAGAAGGAGTCAGAGGACACAGCCAAGGCCGGCTTCTGGGAGGAGTTTGAGGTACGCCGCGGGAATGGCAGGGCTGCAGTAGCTGGGCCGATGGCCACCGAGCATGCTGTGCCCCAACTATGCACCCAGTACTGCTCTGGCCCGCCGGTCTCCACCTGCAGACATGAACATGACCCATCCCAGCTGGTGCTCACACCTCCTCTGCTTACCTCTCAGAGTCTGCAGAAGCAGGAGGTGAAGAACTTGCATCAGCGGCTGGAAGGGCAGCGGCCGGAGAACAAGAGCAAGAACCGTTACAAGAACATTCTGCCCTGTGAGCACCATCGCCACGGACTCTCCCACCCGTCTCCTTCACGCTCACCAGGGTCCACTTTCCCCTCTGGCAGGGCCTTCCTTCCTCCAGAAGCCTCTTCTGGGAACCCCCACCCCCTGGAAACCTCTCCCCAATCTAGGCTGATCCACCCCTGCCCACCCATGTCCTCTGTGAGCCACAGGGCTTCGGAAGCAACCAAGTCCCGTCAGCGTAGGGAAGGTCTGTCCTGGCTGCTCTGAGCCTTTTCCCTACCTCTTTGCCCAATGCAGTTGATCATACCCGAGTGGTCCTACAGGGGCGGGACAGTAATGTTCCTGGGTCCGACTACATCAACGCCAACTATGTCAAGGTCAGTGGTATGGGTCCCGTGGGAGCAGGGCCTGGGCCAGGGAGTTCCCTGACCTTGAGACATCTGTGCCTGGGAGCTGATGCCTAGGGTGGCAGGATAGAACCTGGGACTCACAGTCCTAGGACTCTTCTGTCTGCACTGATGCCCAGAACCAGCTGCTAAGCTCTGAAGAGAACACTAAGACCTACATCGCCAGCCAGGGCTGTCTCGAGGCCACAGTCAACGACTTCTGGCAGATGGTGTGGCAGGAGAACACACGTGTCATCGTCATGACCACCCGAGAGGTGGAGAAAGGCCGGGTAGGGCACAGCCCCAAGCTACCCCCCCCAACTCCCAATTTCCACATTTCCTTCCCGAGACTGGTTCAGCACTGTTAAGCCAAAAAAGTTCAGATGTCGGGTAGAAAGGGACCCAAGGACAGGGCTCTGATGCTTGTTGGGAAACCAGAGCCCCTGTAGACTGTGACTCCCAGACTCCTGCTTCCAACCTTGGGCTCCAGACTTGGCCTTGGAACTGAGGCTGGAGTGTAGCTCAGTGGTACACTTGCCTGGCATCCTCTGCCCAGCACTGGCAACTCCTTTTGGAGGACCCAGCTGGAATGCAACCTCCTCTCTGAAGCCATCTGCGGTTGCCTGCAAACCCCAGGGAGAACTAGCCTCTTCCTGGGCCCTGTTCTGAGACATGGGCTCTGTTTCTCGTTTGCCTGTCTCTCTGTGGGCTCCTGGAGGCACCAGGCTGTATTCAGTGTTGCATTTGCTTCAGTTTTTCTTTTTCCTTTTGTTTTGTGCTACTAGGGATCATAGCCAGGACCTCACAGGCCATGCAAGTGCGCCACCCTTGAGCTCCAGCCACCCCAGCCCTGGCTGTGTTTGTAGCTCCAGCCTGATTTGCAGCCTTAGGCAGTTACTGGATGAACTGGAAGCCTCAGTGGTTGCTCAGCTGCAGCGGCTGCTAGCGAGTCTCAGATGGGACCCAGGCTCCCGGCTCTGGATGGGCTCAGAGGTGGTGCAGGAACTCAGGGCCCAGCACAGGCCTCCGTGGCCCCAGGGCCCTGCTTCTGTGCCTCACTCTTGTCCCGCTTTTCAGAACAAATGTGTCCCCTACTGGCCAGAGGTGGGCTCTCAGCGCATCTACGGTCCCTACTCGGTGACCAACTATGAAGAGCGTGATGCAGCTGAGTACAAACTCCGCACCTTACAGGTGTCCCCGCTGGACAACGTGAGCGTCCCCAGCCCCTGCCCACTCCTGGAGCCCCTGTGTGAAGGCAGGGTGCAGTGTAGGATGGGAGCGCGAGGCGCTGACCCTGTGTCCTTGGCCTAGGGAGACCTGATTCGGGAGATCTGGCACTACCAGTACTTGAGCTGGCCTGACCATGGGGTCCCCAGTGAGCCTGGGGGTGTCCTCAGCTTCCTGGACCAGATCAACCAGCGGCAGGAGAGTCTGCCTCATGCTGGGCCCATCATCGTGCACTGCAGGTAAGGGCCACAGCAGGGACATGGCCACAAGAAAAGCCATAGCAGAGAAGCACTTGAGAGTGCCTCTCCTCCCCGGCCACCTGAGTGCAGGCATGGAGGTGCCACACAGTCTCCAAGATACACCCTGGTCCTGGTGATCCATGGGAGGCACTGGGCTCAGTGTCACTGCAGGCTCAGGCCCTGGTGGCCCTGCATCCCCTCCTGGTCTCACTCGAAGTCTGGTCTGTCTCTTCTCTAAGGTCCCCTGGGGTTGGTGTGGTCCCTGCGCCCTCTGCTTCTTCTCTTTGTAGTGCTGGGGACCTCTGTACCACTCCTTCCTCTCTCCCCCTACCTGAGCCTCCAGGGTTGCGCTGGGACAGGTGACCTTTGCGTGACAGGTGGGGAGGTCACAGCTCAGCTGAGGTCCCACAGATAAGCTTCCCAGTGGCCTGGGAAGAGAAGCTAGAGGTTGGGATCCTGGCCAGGGAAAGCCTGTGTAAAGTCCCGCTCTTTTGCTTCTCAACTGTGTATTCTTGGACAAATTACTTCACTTTCCAAGCCCCACATTTCTCATCTGTAAACTGAGGCTCGTGGGGTTGAGGTGAGATTGAATAAGACCCCTTCTCTGCATCTGGAACCCTCTCAGTGAGGGTTCCTGGTAGGCCGGGCAGGGGAACAGCAACCTGCTGCATCCCCTTCACATCCTTCTTCCTGCATGTGACCTCAGGCCTCTGGGGCCTCACACTTCCTCCTTCTTCCCACCAGCAGCTGTCTGTCCTCAGTCCCGAAGTGTGGCCGGGTCCTCCTGCTGTTTCAGGGGCCGGGCCTGCTCTCTGCCCTGCCAGGGCTGGGTGGCTCCGGAGCTACCCTCCGTCGTATCCCCCCATTCACACACTTTGTGAAATCCCCAGGGCCTTTATTTAGACATTACAGGAAGGAAGTGGGTGAGGGGGTTATTTTTGACAATTTGGGTTTGAAATTAGACAGCACGATTCAGAGAACCAGGCTGATGGGCCCAGCCATAGGCAGGCCTAGGTTACCATGGTCACCTGTTTGCCCAGTGGTGGTGGCAGTGGGTGAGAAGGAGGGAGAATGTCCCGCAGCCACACTGCCCCAACCTTCTAACCCCAGTGCTTCCTGAGCCCTGTGTCCCCAGGCTTGCCCTTGTCCCCTTGCCTTGCTGCAGTGTTTGAAGAAAAGGGAAAGGAACCAGGCATGGTGGTACACACCTGTAATCCCAGCACTCGGGAGGCTGAGGCAGGAAGATTGTTGAGAGTTCAAGACCAGCATGGGCTACAAAGTGAGCTCAAGGCCAGCCTGAACTTTCCTGTCTCAAAAAGACCAAAAAAAAAAAAAAAAAAAAGAAAAGGGAAAGAAAAGATCTCAGAAAGAAGTGCCACTGTCACTTGGTGCTGGGCTGGAACCCAAGGCTCCTGAGCTGCACACCCCACCCATAGAACTCCGGAAGACCAGGATGGGGAGAGCCTGGGGCACCCCCAAGACTATGGTGGAAGGTGGGGGTTCTGGATCTCCAGGGCTGAGGACAACCACCAGTCCAGAGTGAGGAATCAGAGCAGGAGGCAGAGGATGGTCATGCTGGGAGGCATCTGGAGCACTCCACATCTGTCCTGCAGTAGCCCCGAGCCCAGCCCATGCCTGTGAACTTCTTGGCCAATGTAGAGGGCCCACTGCAGACCTAGCCTGAGGTGGCTGCAGCCTCTGGTGGCCACGCCCTCTCTCCCTCCACAGCGCAGGCATTGGCCGCACAGGCACCATCATCGTCATTGACATGCTAATGGAGAGCATCTCCACCAAGGGTGAGTGCCCTGGCACTTGGGGAGTGGGCGCACAGCCTCTGGGCCTCTGCCTCCTCTCGGGCTCTGCCACCTTGGGGCCTGAGCTTCTGCCTCTGCCCCAGGGCTGGACTGTGACATCGACATCCAGAAGACCATCCAGATGGTGCGGGCACAGCGCTCCGGCATGGTACAGACAGAGGCACAGTACAAGTTCATCTATGTGGCCATTGCACAGTTCATTGAGACCACTAAGAAGAAGCTGGAGGTCATGCAGGTGAGCACAGGGCAGGGCCGTAGGGGAACGCGGGCATCAGCCCTCAGAGCCCTCTGGGACTGCCACCCTGCTGTGCCTCTGCCTACAGTCCCAGAAGGGCCAGGAATCAGAGTATGGCAACATCACCTACCCTCCTGCCATGAAGAGTGCCCATGCCAAGGCCTCCCGGACCTCCTCAAAGTGAGTAACCTTGCCTGCCACTGCCCGGAGTCACCCCACTTTGCCTCCACTTGCTCTCCTTTGATGGGGTAGTGTGGAGGGGTTGCTGGTGCTGGGCAAGCTGGGCCCACCCTCCTGCACCTGCCCACTCGCCCACAGACACAAGGAGGAAGTCTATGAGAACCTGCACAGTAAGAACAAGAAGGAGGAGAAAGTGAAGAAGCAGCGGTCAGCAGACAAGGAGAAGAGCAAGGGTTCCCTCAAGAGGAAGTGAGCTAGGTGCCCTCGGAGGTGGCTGTGCTACGGCCTCCTGTGTGTGTGTGGCTCTCCACCCTGCTTGACCCCAGCTCTGGGGTGTGTAGGTGGCCGCAGCCCTCCTGGCCTTCCAGGGTGTCCCCAGAACTGCTTCGTGTTGACCTCTCAGGGCCTCAGCTGCCCTGACTCCCTCCTTCCTCTCTGCAGCTCCGTTCCTGGCCCTGCAGAGGCCTCCGGTGGAGCCACCCAGCCAGAACCCAGGCCCTGCCCGTCCCACTGTAATTTAAATGGCCATGTCCCAGCCTCATCTCCCTGACCCTGTACATAGATAGCCCTGGAAAGCCCCCAGCAGAGCCAGGCCCTTCTGTTCCTGTAAATAAAGTTTGAATCACTGTTTGTCCTTGGCTGCCTATGCCTTTCTTGTCCAGGGACTCTGGCTGGGTGGGGCAGGGTGGTGCCATCTGGGGCTACGCAAACCTCAGCCTTCTGGTCAGGCTGACCTGGTGCTGGGTGCTGCTGCACACGGCATGTGACACGAGCCAGGTACCGCAGTGTGTCTGTCCACCCTTCCTTCCTTCCTTCCGTCCTTCCTTCCTTCCTTCCTGACAGGGTTTCAAAACCTGAGACAGGGTCTCAGTGTGTAGTTCAGGCTGGCCATAAACTCACGGTGAGCCTCTTGCCTCAGCCTCCCAAGTGCTAGGATTACAGAGTGCCCCACTATGCCTGGCCCTTTCTTCCCTGTTTCCCTCCCATTTCCCTTCCCTTCCCTTTCTTTCTCTTCACAGTGCTGGGGATGAAGCCAGGACCCCCCAGTGCTAAACCACTGAGTCCCACCCTAGCACTCTAATCTGAAATTGAAAGTGAACACTGTGAACTCCACACGAAAGCGTTAGGAACATGGAGTAGTGGGAGAAGTGTCCTTCTTGCCTTCTCACCTAATTTCACTGCTCATCCTTACCCATGTAGATGTTTGAGGTTTCCACCCAATACTGTAAATTGTCTTTGTTTTACTACTACTATTGAGTATTATTATTATTATTATTATTTTTTGCCGTACCGGGGATCAAACTCAGGACCTTGCGCTTACCAGGCAGGCACTTATTCCACTAAGCTACATCCCCAGGCCTATTCTTCTTTTTTTTTTTTCTTTTGAGGCAGGGTCTCGCTATGTAGTTCAGGCTGGCCTTGAATTCACTATGCCTCCCAGGCTGGCTTTGAACTCATGGAGATCTTCCTGCTTCAGCCTCCCAAGTGCTGGGATTACAGCCGTGTGTGCCACCACACCCAACTTCTTTCTTTCTTTCTTTCTTTCTTTCTTTCTTTCTTTCTTTCTTTCTTTCTTTCTTTCTTTCTTTCTTTTTCTTTCTTTCTTTCTTTCTTTCTCTCTCTCTCTCTCTCTCTCTCTCTCTCTCTTCTCTCTCTCTCTCTCTTTCTTTCTTTCTCTTTCTTTTTTCTTTCTTTCTCTTTTTGAGACAAGGTCTCATAATGCAGTTCAGGCTTGCCTCAGCCTCCCGAGTGGTGGGATTACTACACCCCACCACTACATCACTACACCCGGTGTGTTTCATTATATTTTTAAAAAATGGTTTGTGGAGTTTGGGATAAACTGCACCTGAGACTGCTAAACTAAGTACTGTGTTTAAAAAAAAAACTATTTAAATAAGTTTAGTCTTCATTTTAAAGAAATGAATCATCCTAATTCATCCACTCTCCCCAGGGTGGTACTAAGGGTGGAGAAGCTAATGCATGACAAGAGCAGTGGCAGCCATAGTTCATCACAGGCTGGCCACGTGCCCAGGTACTGTTTAGAGACTACAGGATTAATTCACGCCAGGACCCTTTTTTATTTCTTGTGCTTGGGATGGAACTCAAGGTCTCAAACGCTAGGCAAGAACTCACCAGGAAGCTACACCCACAGAGCATCCCCTGAGGATACCTTGTCTTGCTCATTGTACAGTGGTGTAAACTGAGGCAGAGAACAGACGACTCTCTCAAGGTCACAGGACTTCTGGGTTGGGAAGCAGAGATTTTAGTTAGGCCATCTGACCCCAGGGCCACCTCCCTCCTTATCCTGGAGACACAGCAGGGTCACTCGACAGGGACACACCATACACCTGCTGGGCTCATGTATCCAAGCACCAAGATTTTTCAGGAAGTTCTAGGATGCAGATCTAGCAGCACACCCTCCCTGCTTCCCCTCCTGGGTCAGGAGGGGCACACGAGGGGCTCTTGTCCTCCTGCCTCTGTTCTTCTGGGCATTAGGTCAGTTTATGTAGAGGGCAGCACCTCTTTACTTAAAGCTGGAGTCCCCCAGGTGGGGGTGCTGAGTTGGTATGAGACACACTGGCCCCCACTACTAGCAAGGCTAAGGTTAGGAAGGGTGTGTCCCAGGACCCAGGCAGAGTGTCCACTGTCTCACCTGCAAGGATGAGTGCCAGGGGCCCACCCATGAGGTCAGCTCCCGCCCTCCGGGAAGACTCCAAAACAGAATAATTACAGACAGGTATGGGGAAGGACGCAAAGGGAGGGGAGAAGGGGGGGCGGCGCTTGGGAATTGGGCCACACAATAGCTCCCTGGAGCGGTGGCCCCTGGGGTAGGGGTGGGGCTATCACCTGAGGCCTCTGGGGCCCCTCTCCCAGCAACGCCTGAGCAGCTTTGAAGAAAGGAGGGCGGTCCCACCCCTCCACCCGCCTTGGGCCAACTGCATTTGGGCTGGGACTTGGACTCCAGGAGCGCGGAGCACTGGATCCCCAGCACCCAGCCTGAGCTATTCTCCTGGCAGATGGCACTGGGGGAGCACAGCAGCTTCGAGCCACAGTCTGAGGCCTGGGGGGTGCTCAGCTGGGGCATCTCTGCTGGTGTAGGCACCCCCACTCCAGGGCAAGACCTGCTTGACCTTCTCCCCCACCCCTTGCTGGTGCCCATAGGCCACTGGGCAGGGGCACAGACCAACCCTGCCGGGCTGGCCTGGCAATGACCTCGGAAATTCTGTCCTCCTGCTCCGGCTTTGGGCAGGGTCAGCCGGACCAGGCTGGTCCTGGGGGCAGCAGCCGCTGTGTGGATGAGACAGTGTCTCTCTTTGTTCCTCTCCAGACAGAGAGAGGAAAGGCAGGTAGGAGAGGTCGCCTGGAGAGGGTGGGAGGCACCGGAGGTGCCCGCAGCTGGTGCCGGGAGGGAAGGGGTTAAGGCGTCCAGGGCAGCCTATGGCAGGAGGACACACCTGTACGCTGGCGGGCGGGGCCCAGGTGAGGCCTAGCTGCCCCAGGCAGACGGAGAAGGAAGAGTGGGCCGGACGGACTGCAGGCCTCAGAGTCGGAGCCAGGACGTTTCTTCTTCGCATCCAACTCTGAGGGCAGACAGGCCCAGTGACAGGTAAAGGTCATTGGGTAGGGGTCCTGGGGCTGAGGGCCAGTAGACTGATATCAGCTGGGGGCAGGGGCTGGCTAGGAGGGTGGCAGGGGAAGGGGCTAGACGCTGAGGGCAGAGGGGTGAGGGGCTGCTGAAGCTGTCCAGGCCTAGGTGGCCAGCTCCTTTGAGTGAGGCTGGCAGTAGGCAGCAGGGCTCACCCAGAAACGTCCTCAGGACAGGTCGTGGGGGCGGGAAAGCGGGCCTGGGCCTGCCAGCTGTGAAGGGCAGGCTGGGCAGGGGCCCTCGTCTTACCCCGCAGTGTTTGGGCGCTGGTTGGGTCTCTAATACTGCCGGGTAATGATGGAGGCCCCTGTCCCTGTGGTACCTGTCACCTCAGGCCCTCAGCCCGGCTAGCTGCCCCCACCCCCACCCCAGAAGCCCCTTGTCTTGGGCTGAGGGTGCTGCAGATGTAGCTCTGGGTTGGATGGCTGCCCACTGGAAGAGCACAATGGCCCAGCCTCTCCTCCAGCCCAGTGTGATTTGTCATCTTGTGGGTCCAGAACCCACACCTAACACTGAGCTTGTGACTGGCCCCTGGGCTCTCAGTGGCCTGTGGCCAGGATCCCTGTAGCTATCAACTGGTCAGCTGTTGCCTGGACTCCATATTGGCTGGCTCTGGGTCCATCTTCCAGCACAGTGTTGGATGGTCTAATTGTGAAGCTCCTAACACTGTCTGGTAAAGATGGGTCCCGGGTCGGCTCACTCAGCAGTGACCTCCAGGGAGCCCTGAAGACCATGGAGGCCTCCTGATCAACCACCTCTGACCTTTGCCCCTTTAGACGCTGCAAAGCACTAGGAAGAGGGGAACAATGGGAAGGAGGCAAAATGGCTGCTCTAGAGCAGCAGCAAGACTTGGAAATAGGCTTGTCCCTCAGGCACCTCCACTGCCTTCCCTGGGAGCTAGCGGAAGACCGACTCAGGTCTTGGATCTGTCTTTTGTCTGTCAGCCTTACCTAGGCTTCTGGAACTCAGAAGAGCGGCTGCTGTATCTGCTTCATCTCCCTTTCCCTTTCCTGACATTCAGCCCACAGAGCAGGGAGAAATTAATCTGCTTCCCTCACTAGACTAAGAAGCCGAAGATTTCCCCACTTCCTCTAACCCTGTTAGGACCCATTTCCTCTCCTGCAAGCCACTCTGATTCCTGGAGCATCAGCACTTTCTATTTGGGTTCCATGTGTCTCTTTCTCCGCCGAAGGACAAGGGACAGGAAACAGGATAGGGATCTGTCCGCATATTAGCACTGGGCTCCCTTCCTAGGCCTGATATGGGAGGGCTGCCTGGGAAAGGTGAGGTAGGTCCTTGTGTGGTGGGAAGATTTTTAAAACTCTGGCTTCATCCCTGGGCTGTTAGACTCAGTGGGCCTCGATACCTAGCTGCTTCCTCCAATTAAACCTGCCCCCCACTCAGACTAACCTATGTGTGTAACTGATTATAGATTAACCCCTTATCGACTCTGTATTTCCTGCTTACAAAAAAGTGTATAAATTGCTGTTTTAGTTTAAGCCAGTGCTGATGTTTTTGGGAAACGATCCCACATCAGCCCACCAGCATTAATAAAAGATGCATTCCAACTCCTTGGTGCAAAGTGTTTTCCATCTGGTTTGCTATAATTTCTGCAACACTTCTTAGGGTGGTGGCCAGGGAAAACACTGCTGACCATTTGGGTAACCAGAGGGGTGGGGGCTTGCTGGCCGCAGGGACTCGCCCTCTGACACTTTTCGGAGTCTCCTCAGTCATTCTGGATTGGGAGCCCTTGTGTAGTGGCAGAGGCCTTGCTGGCCAACGAAAGGAGACAGAACTCGAACTTGGGGTCCTCGGATAAGGTAGGACTGCCCTGGGACGTCCCTCAATCATTTTTGTCGGTTTCCATCCTCTGCGTGGGACGAGGGAGGAACTGATCACTCCTCTCTGTTACTCCTCCTCTGTGTCAGTCAAAGTAGTCAGTTTCTGTTTCAGCTAGACTTTGCCCTTGGGATTGGGGACTGTAAAGTTTTTAACTTCTGTGCTTGTGCCTGAGCGTGACATCGATTGGTGATTGGCCAAGCCTGAAACCCTGACTCTGTACCTTCTCTGAGATCGATTGGCCATGCCTATGTCCCCGCGAGGCCGACAGAGTGAACCATAAATGTAAAAGTTGTTCTCCAAGTATGGGACAAAGTAATAGAGTCCCAGTCGAATGATCAGCCTGATCAATTCCCATACATAGATTCCTGGCTTGGGCTATGTCAGAACCACCCCCCTTTGGCTCCCTGCCTGCACCTACCAGGAAAAGGGAACCTGCTTAGTGATCAAAGCTAGCTCGCCGGGCCATAAAGGTTCAATTTAAAAAGCCCCTAAGGAAAAATTTATCCTGTCCTGCCCACCAACCCTGAGGATGATTTTCCTTTGCCATATGTGGTTAATTCAGTGGCCTCCCCGCAGCACATCAGTTGTTCCCATCTTGGCACCCAGTCCACAGCTGGGTGCTTCTGACTCCACTGTTCAATCCTGCCCAGCACCACTGGCGCCTCCTCCTGCTCTGCTCAACCCACCAGACCCTAATCTGGTCAGTCATTGCCTCTGCTCATCCCATCTTCAGATGTGTCTCTGTGCTTACCTGGGAGGCCCTGTGGGATCAGACCAACCACCTGTCATGTTTTTATCAGCCTTTCTCCTCTACTGATCTCAGTTGGAAATGCCACACCTCCTTATATTCAGAGACACCTCAAGCTCTGAGCATCTGGCCGCAATCTTTCGGACTCATCTGCCCACTTGGGATGACTGACTGCCAGCACTTACTTCTGGCCCTCTTCAATCCTGAAGAACGCCTGAGAAATACTCTCAGAGAGTCAAAATTATGAGAATGATCCACAACAAGAGGGACCAAAAATCTTATGCCAGGATGGAAACTGGGCAAGGGGAAATATATAAATGTGTGTGTGTGTGTGTGTGCGCTTGTGCGCGCACTCAAAATAAAAAGCATGAGTCCATGGTCACCTGGACTCAGCTGGGAACTGGTGATCTAATCCATCTAAAAACAAAAGTAAATTTAAAAAATATTTGAACTCTAATGGGCAAAAACATAAAAGAGCTGCTTAACTTTAGTGCCCAGAATATACAGGTGGGGTGGTACAGGCAGGCTAACGGGAGAGACTGAACACCTGCGCGCCAGCTGACGTGACGGCTGCACTATCATGGAGACGCAAAGCCGATGAGACTTAGGCCCAGCCTTGCGTGCCCAGCTTGGAGGGAAAAAACAAGAGTTATCTTTTCATTTCAAAGCAGGCAATGGAATAAGACAGAGCCCAAGCTCTCCTGCTGGCTCTGGGAGCCCCATGGGCTTGAAATCGCCAGCCTGGCACTGCCTGCAGGCATGTAAAAGCGGAGCAGCTCCAGCCTGGGGTAAATGGCCAAAATACTACTGAACCTAAGGAAGAAATTAAATTACAGTTTAACTAATGGGTAAGCATATTTCTGGTTTTTAGTTTGAGCTGATGTGCATAAAACATTTCTTGTACGTTACAAAGTTTTGAATTTACAGGGTTAACTTAATCTTTACTCTGTTGTTTTAAAATAAAAACATCAATTCAACATTACTTAGAGGTCTGCTGGCCAGTGGTCAAGTTTACTATCTGAGGGGAAAAAAGGAACATTTTAAAATTCAAGCAGTGTCGGGCATGGTGGCGCACACCTATAATCCCAGCGCTCAGGAGGCTGAAGCAGGAGTTTGAGACCAGCCTGGGCTACACAGTGAGCTCAAGACCAGCCTGAACTGCAAAGCAAGAACCTGTCTCAAAAAGAAAAAAAACCCAACCCCCCCAAAAAAAAAAACAAGTGGCTACCGTCAAGTTTGCTGTAAGAGCTATAGTAAATGGAAAAAATATTAAGAAGGCTATAAATGTGGGAAATATACTTTTGATCTGGGAGGATTTTGTATGGTAAAAGTCTTGTCCTACTAAAGGGATAAAAAGATGACAAAACTGAAAAGCTTATGTATGTCTCATATGCTAACTGACAAGCTGTTTGCCAGCCGACCTGACCTGCAGAACGGAGCCCTTGGCTGACACTGAGTACACCCTGTTCACAGATGGAAGCAGCTCAGTCAAAAGTGGAAAAACGCCAAGCTGTCTATGTATTCCCACCACTGAAGAGGTGCCCCAGCTGGACCTCTTCCAAACTGGTGGGCGCAATGAGCTGGACTCTAGGCACTCATACAGGCCCTCTGCTGGGGTGCAGATAAGTAAAAATGACAGAGATCCATCACTCCAGAATCAAGCGGGCTTACCCTGCCTGCTGGAAGGCCTGTCCTGACAAGCTGGCCCCCTTGAAAACCACTCTAAAGAGACAACACACTCAAAGCACTCGGAAAGCTGGCAAGTCCACACATGGCTGAAGACTGGACGCCGTACACTGAGGAGTGTCTGCCCTAAAACTCATGTACCGCTATTCTGTTTGGTTTCCAGCTCTTTCCTTGTGATAATCTGTACATTTGCCCTGGGACTCTGGGCTGTATCCCCAGAGGACTGGAGAGTTCCCCAAAAGGCTGCCTTAGACCTTTTTACATCTGTGTGATCACTGGACTGCCCACCCTCAGCTGTCTCTAATTTGGGACTAAAATGACTTTCCTCTGGGTTAATGCACTTAAGCGTCTTCAGAGTTTATGGATAAAGAGAGGATACTGGGAGTTCCAAGCCCGTCTGGGTGGTACTCAAAGTCTCCTCAACTGCACTAGGTGGGACCCCCACCAACCTAATGTGTTCTTGTACTTTGATGCCTGTCCCAACAATGAGATTGATAATTACTACACAGAATGTGGTGACCTAAGGTGGGAATGGACTTCCTGAACCAACAGAAGTATGTTTGTCAAGGTTGGCAGGGAACCCCTTACACAACAGGTGGTTAAAGTGATGTCAGTATGTGTAATAACATTCACTACCGTACTGTGGTAGCTGAAAATGTGCCAATATATATCGTCCCAAAGAAGAAAAACACTGCAACTGGTATGTAAGGCAGGTCTGGGTAAGCCTTCCTTGCCACGGAAAGCTTCCCCTTGCTCAGACTCTAGCCCCCTCAGATGGCAAGAAGAGTGCAGTAATCCCGTTCAGTATCAGGTGTACGACCCCAGCGACACTGTCTGGGCACTGGATGACACAGGTAAGGATCCTGCAATGTTAGTTCACATTCACATTCGAAAGGTCTTTATTCCCATTGTTCGGGTCCCCACCTCCAAAGTTTTCACAAACTTCAAACCTCAACACACCAAAAATGACACTAGAGATTTCACTAGCTCCAGCCCTGTTAGGGTTGGCTAATGGGACGCATACTGTTCTTCAGCAGGTTGGTCCTACCCAGGAGAAAACTGCCAGCCCTGTGTGTCACCCCCTGACTTCACAGTGGGCTCTAGGGTTAACGCCAATGCTTTCTGGTCCCATGTTCCTCAGTCCCCAGCAATTTCGCTTCAGGCTTCCCCAACTCAAATAATGGGAAACTCCATTTGCTTCCTGGGAAAGGACATTCCATGTGTCAGCTGACGGTGCCTCCATAACCCAACTCAGCTCCTTCAGGCGAACAACAGAACCTTCTTTGAGTGCTTTAATGGGGTCTACCACGTTTCTCCCACAACACACGAGCCTCTGTAGTGTTGCTTTCCTGATCTCAGATCTACATGTTTACCCTGAATACTCTGGTTTTTCTTCGGACTATATAAATTTTTCGCCTTTTTAGTGTTCACCCCGGTGACTAGGGCCCTCTGGCTCATGCTAAATCCCGCCAGAAAAGGGATCCCATGTTCCTGCCCATTTTGGCTGGCACAGCAATAGGTGGCCTACTCATGGCGGAACAGCCCTTGGCTTAGGACAGAGCTAATATACACAACTGACCAACCAAATAATGGACTTTGAGAGCATTCAAAACTCTATTGACATCCTTGGAGAGCAAATTGATTATTTTATTTTAAGAGCAGAACATATTTATTGAGAGAAAGCAAGCTTCTATCCAAGAGAGGGACAGAAGGTGGGCCCGAGTGGGTTACCTAAATTGATTCTTTAGACATGGTTCTCCTGCAAAATCTGGGACCTTTAGACCTCTTAACAGCCCAACAAAGGGGAACCTGTCTTTTCCCAGAGGAACAATGCTGTTAGGCTAACAAGTCAGGAATAATCAAAGAAAATACGCACCAGTTGTGAAAGTACCTCAGAGGGCCAAAAATAAGATTTTTCTTTTTTTTTTTTTGGCAGTACTGGGGATTGAACTCAGGACCCTGAGCTTGCTAGGCAGGCGCTTATTCCACTGAGCTATATCCTCAGCTCCTTAAGATTTTTCTTGGTGGAGTTCCCTAGACTTTAATGGCCCTACTGATGGTCCTCATGTGTCCCTGTGTGATGTGCATCCTGACCTGTTTCTGTGTGCTTTGAAGCAGTACATTGACAGCTCTGCTTAAGGGCTACCCCTCCTATCAGTTTAAAGCTGAAGAAAAATTTTTATAGAAACAAAAGGGAGCAGGGTGTGGTGGCGCACGCCTGTAATCCCAGTACTCAGGAAGCTGAGGCAGGATTGTTGCAAAATTGAGATCAGCCTGAGCTACAAAGTGAGCTCAAGGCCAGTCTGAACTGCATAGCAAGACTCTGTCTCAAAAACACAAAGGGGTAAAATGTAGTGGGAAAATTTTTACAACTCTAGTTTCATAATTGGGCCATTAGACTCAGTGGCCTTGACTACCCAGCTGCAACTCAGAAAATGGATTCAGCTGTCTGTCCAGCTGTACAATAGCCTACACCAATACTGTTTTGCTAGTCTGCCTCAGGGCAAGCTAGCCCTGTCAAGGTCATACTAAATCTTGCCCGGGACCTTAACCTTTCCTTTTCTGCTCCATGATAAATAGCAAAAAGTATGTAAGTTGTTGTTTTACTTTAAGCCAGTGCTGATTCCTTTGGGGAGCGATCCCACATCAACACGCTGCTGGAAGATGCCTTCCATCTCTGGTGCAAAGCGTTCTCCGTCCAGTTTGCTAGTTTCTGCACACCTGCCCCAGGAGACCCGACACTGGTCTGGGCTGCGGGAGGGCGATGCCCACCTCCACAGGCGGGGCCTCTATGCAATTAGCTCCACACACCTGGTGACTGAGAAATCAGGCGTGCAGGTGGCCCACAGCAGGCAACGGAATCCACTGGGCTTTGAGCGCCGAGGTCCCTCAGCGGGCACACATGACCTCCCCACAGCTCCAGAGAAGCCTGTTACCAAGGAAGCAGCTCTCCTCGGGGTGATCAGATTTTGAGTCTGGGTCCGCAGAGCTGCAGCTGCTCCAGCCTTACAGGAGATGTCGGTAAACAATGGTGTGGTCCACACTGGAGGTGGGGAAGGTACAGCGGGTCCTCTCGATGGGAGGCCTGCGTGCCCAGCCCTGTGGATTTAAACCTCTGCAGCTTGGTCAACGGCCCAGGCAAGCTCCTTGCGCCCTCTGCTGGCCAACAGGAGGCCCGGCGCACATGCGTGACCCCACGCAGGCCACGTCTTCCCCTCACACACGGAAAAACCCTGACTTCAGCTTAAGTAATAAAAGTTTATTGAGAATTCCTGGGGTGGTGATTTTCCCTCCCACCTGTAGGGAGGGCACAACACTGTAGGAAATCACTGAGAAATCACACGATCCCAACCCGCTGGCCAACACAGGAGGAGGAAATCGTCCCGGTCTTCACGGACTGCAGGCGACAGTAGCAGGGGGGACCATCACGTGGAAGGGGTGCCTCTCCAGAGGAGAAACAGCCACTTCCTCTCTGGACCGGAGTTCTGGGTGACCAGGCTCATTTCTTACCCTTGATGAGGCTGTCGCTGTGGGAGAGACAGATGGTGAGCAGGGCCCTCCAAGTGCTACCGTGGGTGTGGGGAGCAGGCAGGCGCTGGGTGGGGACCCCGGTGGGCAGGACAGGGAAAACTCACCTTCCCCTGTGGACACCAGGCCGCCCGGCGAGCAGGAAAACAAAGAGAAATGTGCATGACTCACAGCTCAGGCTGTGGCTGTTTCTGCCCCCTGCTTCCCCAGGGCACCTCCATGCAGGGAGCAGCAGTTTTGGGAGTCCTGAGCGAGGATACTAGGCACCATCTTTCATTGCTTTTTGGTTGGACAAGTATTTGCAATTAAAGCGCCCTTTATAGGATCAGAATCAGTCCTACGGGATGCAGGATGGGAGCTGGCAGCCCCCCTCCCCATGTTTGCCACAGGTCACACATGTTCAAGTGACCAGACATGCGCCCTGTGTGCCTTCACCATGGACCACATCTGCTCACCGGGTGAAACTTTCATCCTGGAGGTTCAACACGAGGTTGTCAGCTGTGAGATAGATACGATTCTGTGAGGTGGCAATCTGCAGGGCAACCAGACAGACCTTTGTTAACAAAGCCCTTGAAGCCAGGTATGGTGGTGTACAATCTCAGCACTCTGGGAGGCTGAGGCAGACGGATCCCAAATTGAGCCCAGTCTGTCAACTTGGTGAGACCCTACTGTCCCCCATCTGCCAAAAAAGGGTGAAGATGTAGCTCAGTGCCAGTGAACAAAAATAAAACCCTTGATTCCTAGCCCCGCTGTGCAAAAGCCACTTGGCGGAGTAAGACGTGGTTTCTGTCAAGAAGTAAAGCAGTATCAGGAGTGGTGGTGCACACCTGTAATCCCAGCACTTGGGAGGCCGAGGCAAGAAGATCGTTGAGTTCAAGACCAGCCTAGGCTACAAAGTGAGCCTGAACTGCATAGGGAGACACTGTCTCAAAAATAGAAAGAACCAAAGCAGTGAGTAATGACTGTGATGTACTAGTACTGGAAGCTTTCTTGATGAGGAAACAGTGCCAGAGAAGCCAGTTTGAGTAGAAATCTGAGCAAACAAGAATCTAATTCCCTGACTTCAAAGCATGTTCAGTGAGAACACTCACTCCAGTAACCAAGGTGAAGGTGCTGGGCTCTCACTCACCGTCTTGGAGATGTTCTGGGCTGCCCGGATCTTACGGAGCTTGATGTAGCCAGGATTCTTGCTCAGCGCTTCTCCGAGGTGAGCAGGGCAGGGTTAAGGGTCCACAAGGCTGGGCCCATCCCTCCTCACTACCCCCTTGTGGCCAGTCCTCTGGGCCATCAGATCCAAGCTGTGCTCATGTGGTTTCTGCCCACCCCACCTACAGCCCTGCCTGTGCGCCTCCCTGCAGGCTGCTACCACAGCCAGGGCAGCAGCCACTTTGAAGGCAAGGCCAGCAGTGCTATGGGTCTAGCCTTACTGTGGGGAGCCAGGCCTCAGAGTCCCCACCAAGATTCCAGACCCCATCTGCAGCCCCCTAGCCCAGGAGCTAAGGGGCAGTGAGCATGAATCACATTCGCCTTGGTCTCATCAGCCGGTCCAGTGGAGGACAGGGAAGCAGGGTGCCCCAGGGGCCGGGCCAGCTGTTGGCAGGATATCATCTTGGCGGCCTCTGCCTCACCCTCTGCTTGCACGATCTTCTGCCGCTGTTCCTGCTTTGCTTTTTCGACCAAGAACTGGGCCCGCTGGGCCTCCTGCTGGGCTGTGACAGTCAGGAGTCAAGGATGTGACAGAGACTCAAGCACAGATGGCCCCATTTGTGCCCCTGTGGCAGAAGACCTTGTCCTATTTCCCGTGACTCACCCACTTGTTTGGCTTCCACAGCAGCTGTGTACTCCCGGCTGAAGCTCAGCTCTGTGATGGCGACGTCATCCAGGATGAGGCTGAAGTCCTTAGCCCTCTCTGTCAGCTCTCGGCGGATCAGCAGGGACACCTGGGGGCAGTAGTTGGGAGGGGGAGGGAGGGATGGCTTGAGGGGGCTGGTAAACTGGAAGGAAGATTGTGTTGCTGTGACCATCTGACAGCAGAATTGAAGAATGGTGCGAAACTCACTGCCCTGGTTTAGCTCCTTAGATGCTCACTAGGCCCCGTGAGTTGGACAGGACTTGGTTCAGTCTTGTCAGGTAGATGACCCAGCCTCAAGGAGGTGGTCTGACTAGCCCAGGTCACACTGATTCCTAATCCTCTACTCCCTCCAATATAAGCAGCATCTTCTTAGCTTCTGCCAGTCAAACCCACAATTCTCCTGACAAAGAGGTAAGGGAACTTCCGGGTTTTGTCATTATAGTCTTCTCCCATGCTTCCTTCCTACTAACTGCTATGGGCTTCTGGTGTTGGTTCTCCTTATATCCTGCCAGTGGCAACTGGCACCGCTTTTAATGGAACCAGAGTGTTGACCTTGGGCCTAGAAGGGAAATGCTGCCAGAGGGGAGGGACTCAGACCTGGGCCCGCTGGGTAATCAGCTGTGAGGCATTGAACTTGGCCACCACGCTTTTGAGCACCTCGTTGACAATGGATGGCAACACTCGCTCCTCGTAGTCTAGGCCTAGGCGTTGGTACATGCTGGGGAGCTCCTGGGCATTGGGCCGAGACAGCACGCGCAGGGAAATGTTCACCATCTGCAGGTCTGAGGGAGGGGTTGGCAGCGCTGGTCAGGGAGCCCCCACCCCCGCATCCTTCCCATGCTTCTCTCGAAGCCAGTGATGGCAAACCTATAGCATGAGCACTGCAGTGGGCAAGCAGAACTCTCTGTCAGCATTTGAGCCAAGTGGCCCCAGACCTTGAAAGTGGGTAGCTGAAATATATGCATTTAGAAAGCTACATTTGCAGACAATCCTCCAAGCCATTAGGAAATCTACAAGGGATCTCCTAGCATTGTAGCAGCTTCAAAGGAGAATTTAGAAAGATTTTTACAGTTCCATATCCCTGTGTTTTCTCCTCCAGAAAAGCCACATTTTAAGAACTTGGATCTTTCCTGCTTACACTGGTTAGATTCTGGAAATGGAGCTATTACAATTTCAAGAAAGCTCTACATGAAAAAGTAAATTCTATGGCCTTCGTGCAATACTTAAGATGGGGACAAAGGTTAACAGTTGGTAGTTCTCAAAAGTGTGGAATTCTCTGCTGAATAATTTTAAGTCAAAACATTTGGGATTGCTTTTCTTACTCTGGACAAGCATATGCCTGTGAACAGCTGTTTTCAAACCTGATAAAAGAACCAGGCTAACAGGTGACCTGAGTGCTGCATGTGTTGCTGTCAAACTAATGAAGTATGAGCCAAGCTCTGACAAATCATCAGCATGTACAAACAGCAAAGATGACACTGCAAAAAAAGAACCCAATGCAAACTTTTACTTTTTTTTTGAGACAGGGTCTTGCTATGTAATCCAGGCTGGCTTTGAACTCATGGCAATGCTGTCCCAACCCCCCACATGCTGGGATTACTGGTGTACACCACCATGCCCAGCAACTTCTACCTTTTTTGTTGTTTTGAGCCAAGGTCTCGCTATGTAGTTCAGGCTGGCCTCAAACCCATGGCTATCTTCCTACCTCAGCCTCCTGAGTGCTGAATTACAGGTGTTTTAAGAAGTTGTATCAAAGAAAGTTGTTACTATGTTTTTTTTTTTAAGACAAAAGGTATTAATGTATAAGTTGTTTTTTCTAAACTAAAACCTCAGTATTCAGGTTTAACTGCAGTGTTGGTACTTTGTGATAGGTGAGATTTGGGTTTCAGTTGGTGTCCTGGTCACTAAGCCCAGTGCAGTGCCACATAACGTAGCACTTTCCTGGGAAGGACACTCATCAGCTCCATGTCGGTGACAAAGCACAGGTGAAATGGCTCCTTGAGCACTGTGAAGCCTTCACCCACACAATCCCTCCGTAGCAAAGCTGATTGTTTTGTCACTAGTTTATACAATCTCTAACATTAGTGCTGTCACGTAGGATCATAATTACCTGTGTCCTTTGCTAGACTACAGGTAGCTAAGCATAAGAACTGTTATTTTTTATTTTTCTCATGCTGCAAATTGAACCCAGGGTCTCTGCACTGAGCTACCTGCCTAGCTTCTTATATTTTTTGAGACAGGGTCTTGCTAAATTGTTAAATTGCCCAGGTTGGGCTTGAACTTGCAGTCCTCCTGGCATGCTGGGATTATAGGTGTAAGCCACTATACCCAGCAAGGATTGTGTTTTATGGATCTGTTTTTCCTAGGGCTTCACAATACAAAGAAACATGTACTAGTCATAGTGAGCTACTGGCCTCAGTGAGTACGTGAGACAGAGAATGACGCACGCACTGGGCAATCTCAGTGACATGCTCTGCAGTGTGAAATATAAGGAGAGAATTAGCAAAGAATGGAAACAAGCTTCTCCAGGGTTGGGTGTACCAGTACATCCATAACTGAATTAACAAATCAGAAGAGAAAAAGGCTTTAAAACAAGGGTTTCACCTGAATAGCAACTTAAATACAGTCGGAGCAATGTACTAAGGCTTTAACCCCAGGACGCAGGCTTTTATGTAAACTCGGAAATACAAAACAAGAGACCCACAGGTCTGTCATCCCCCACGGACGGTACCCCTTGTTTACGTTAGGTATCCCACCTACCCTGTAACTCCCACTTACCCACACTTACCTTTGGAGCCTGTGGGGGAGGAGATTTTTCGGGGTCTGGCCCGAATATCATAGATTATAGGGTACTGGAACCAGGGGATCCTGGAGGGGAGAGGGCAGGATAGGAATTAGGAAACTGCAGTTTCACTAACTCTGTCAAGTCTGCCTTCACCACTTGTTTTGAGACAAGAACAATCGTTTCTGTGCTGCTTCAGGTCTCTGAGCGGCACCCGCTGTCCTGGGAGCGGGGCGGGGGGACGAGGAGGGAGCAGCGGCGGCTCACGTCAAAGGTGATGGCTCAGGGTCAGCCCGCGCTGCCCGCCATTACCTGAAGTGGAGGCCCTCGGCCAGGATGGTGTCCTGCTGCACGCCACCGATCCGGTTGAAGAAGATGGCTCGGTGGCCGCCTTCAACTGTGGAGAGAGGGCGGGGGTCAGGCTCAGCCCAGGGAGCCAGGGCGTGGGGCTGACGAGCGCGACACCTGGCGAGCCTGGGCAGGCAGCCGGGGCGGGAACCCAGCGAGCGGGAGGAGGCTGCTCACCGGTGAACACGGACTCGCGGACGCCATAGGCCACCGCGCCGGCCCCCAGGAGTAGCTTCAGCGCCGTGCCCATGCCCCGAGGTCCGGCGGGCAGGCGTCCCGCTAAGTCCTTCAGGTTCTGGGCCATGTCTGATCCTGAGGGCTGCGGCACCAGAGGTGAGGAGGGGTGCCCGCCCGCTTGTGTCCCACTCCAGCCTAGAGTTCACAACCGCACACGAGGGTTCAGGCCGCAGCGCTCCGGGGATAAAGGGCACCGGAAGTGCACTCACTCCTAAACCTTCCCCCCTGGCTCACGTGGGACCCGCACCCCGCGCACAGATATAACGCATCCGGAAGTCCCACTCCATCGTGGAACCCTGCCCTTTCAGGCAGGCTTTGGTAGCACTAGTCTTCAAAGCTATATCTTCCTCGGCGCCCACTCTCAAAATGGCAGCCGAAAGGAAGTGTGCGATAAGATGTGCGCAAGACTATAATTAAGGATGTTGGCACAGCTTCCGGTCTGCTGGCAAGATGGCTGCGCCCAGTGGTAGGTTTCAACCTCGTGAGCGGAGCTTTGGGGAGGACGATGAGAACTGGGATGCTGTAGCGCCCAAGAGGCCCCGACTCGGAGCAGGGAGCAAGACTGCAGGCCGCAGGCTAATTGTGGTGCTGGAAGGAGCCAGTCTGGAGACAGTCAAGGTAATTTGAAGCAGAAAGTGTGAAACGAGTAGTTTGGTAAGAGTGGGATTTCTTGGGGTTGGGTGGAGGCCACGAAGTGCAGAAAGCAAAAGTGACAAATCTTGGAGGAAAGGTGGTGGAAGAGTCACGTAGTTATCACTCTTTGCCATCTTGGGTTAGCGGCACTAGCTTTGTTTTCCCTTTCTTGACTCTTATTCCAGCTGTCACCTCCGTGCTTTTCCACGGCTCCGTGTTACAATATCATGTAAAGTCAGGGCAGTTTCGTCCATGTGTCCTCCCGTATTCCAGCCGAGAAAGATAGTTACTTTAAAGTAGTTAATAGTACTGTAGGTTGCCTAGCATTTTATTGGTAAGAACTTGAGGTTTCATTTCGTTGAAGGATTGCCACGGTCGCTCCTTTTTCTGTCCACCTTAAAACACTGCCTGGATCACATTATTTAGTAAGTCTCTCTCTTTATATATCATTTTTTTCCCTCTGGATGCAATAAAGTCAGCAGCGCTCAGACTTAATGTCTTGTACTATGTCTTCATGTGGTGTGACTTTGTCTCTTACCCTTTAGAGCCAAACTTGTTCAGTAAGTAGACCTGGAACTTTACAAGGCAGAATTCTATTTTTTTTGAGACAGCGTCTTGCTGGGTAGTTTAGGCTGGTTCTAAACTCACAACGTAGCCCACGCTGGCCTTAAACTCTTGGCAATTCTCCTGCTTCATCCTCCTAAGTGCTAGGATTACAGGCGTGTGCCACCATGCCCAGGTTTAATCTTGTTTCTTAATATTTATTTTAATTACGTGATTTTTGAGAAAATAAATTCATTTTTAAAAATAGGGATACACCTTAACTGTGAGCTACATGGGGGACTAATGAAAGTCTTTTAAAAATAGTACATTTTCATAATAACCTAAGGTGAGATTCCCTCCCATCTGTTCCTCAGCCACTGTGACACTTTGTTAAGATTGCAGGCTAGACACGCTGTTTTAAAAATGAACATGTAATAATAATGAATCTGTTTTTTTTTTTCTGTAACTGGTATTTCTAACCTAATTACAGGTTCTTGTGTTTATCCCTTACTAATTGCCTTCTATCTTTCTATTAACTCAGGTTAATTTTGACATTTGCTGTCAGATAACTGTAATTTGCGAATGTGAACAGCTTGTCTGTATCAGCCAAGTGTTTGACCTGCTCCGTTTCTGACCTGGGTCTGTTCACCCCTCCTTAGGAAACCTGGTGGTTCCCTGCTTCGGGGAGGTCACCATGTTGTTGCTGAACTTAGTGTGGACACCCAGTCGGCATAGCATACTGCAGCCCAGAACTCCTGGACTCATGAGATCCTCCCACCTCAGCCTCCAGAGTAGCTGGGACTACAGGCGTGTGCCATCATGCACGGCTGGCCATGTGTTTGAGAATGTAGACTTGCACTAGATTGCCCGGGTTCAAATCTATCTACTAGTTGTGTGACCTTAGACAAAACCTTCTTTAGGGGATAATTTTATATATATATTTTATATATATTTTGATAGCAGGAATCAAACTCAGGACCTTGCACTTGCCAGATAGGTGCTTGTACCACTGAGCTATATCCCCAGCCTAGGGGATAATAACATTGAGAGAGATTAAAGGAGTTAATTTGTATAAAATTGTTGGTGTAATATGCCTGGCGCTGGGAATAAGTTAATATGTATGTAATATGTATGAATTTGGCACATGCCTGTAATCCCAGTACTGGGGAGGCTGAGACAGGAGGATCACTTTGAGTTCTAGGCCAGCCTGACACTGTCTCAAAAAAAAAAAAAAGTTGAAAAGGCTGGGCATGGTGGGACACACCTGTAATTCTACCACTCTAGGAGGCTAAGGCAGGAGGATGCGAAGTTTTAGGTCAGCCTGGCAATTTAGTGACAGCAAGGCAGTTTCTCAAAAAATAAAGGGGATGTTGCTCAATGTGAAGGCCAGCATCACAAAAAATAAAGCCACTCCCAAGAAATTGAAAAAGTTATGGGCAAATTAAGATTCCTAGAACATATTCAGAAGAATTTAGGCCAGTTTGTGAGGTGAATGGGATAACCACTACACTATGGAAGCTGACAGGTAAGTTGTCATTAAGGATTAGAGACTTAACAGCTGGCTGAAGTCTTTATCAAGCTGTATTATGTCTTCATTGTACTAGTACCTGTTGCTTCTGCCAGTCTTATCTGGCAGAAAGTCTTCCCATTTATTATTATTATTGGTGCTGCTGGGGATTGAACCCAAGGCCTTCTCACTGAGCTACATTCCCAGATTTCTTTCTTTTTTTTTGGTATCAGGAATTGAACTTGGGACCAGAGTTTGCCAGGCAGGCTGTGTCACTGGCCCTTTGCAGCCTTATTTCTGAGAAAAGGTCTTGCTAAGTTGTTCAGCCTGGGCTCAAATTTGCAGTTTTCCTGCCTCAGCCTCCCAGATTATTAGGATAAAAGGCATGCACCACTATGTCTGGCTTCTATTTATTCCTAAACTCCAGTCTCAGCAGCCTTCCTTTAAGTTTTCTGAAAGCAGTAAATTCTCCTGTACCTTGCAGCCATTGAATATATTTTTCTTTCACAGCAAGCCCATAACTCAGATCTTTGCCTCACTAATTGTTGCTCAATTGTTCATTTTACAACTGAGTTTCTATAATGACATGCATTCTTTAGTTATTTGGTTAAACTAGGGAATCACTGGTTTTATAGCATTCATAAAAAGGTAGATGTATTACAGTGGCTGGGAGGGTAGAAGTAGATTGACTCCTGGCGTAAATCTCCTATTATAGTCCTTTAATAAGCCACTTACTCATCACAGTGTTCGTTAAAGTTCGAGGTATGTGACTGTTTATTGTTTATGTCTCTGTGAGGGCAGAGACTAGAATAAGGTTTCAGAAATTCTTTCTTTCAGTACCTTTTATAGTCACTGATTTATAGTCATTGACTAGTGGTTTTCAAGCATATTAACCCACAAGAAGGTTACATGTGAATAAATATACACATTCAACTACATGTAACCAAGTTTCATAAACATTTTATTTTTGTTTGTTTTTTGAGACAGGGTCTTGGTATGTAGTTCAGGCTGGCCTTGAACTCACAGTGATCCTCCTGCCTCAGCCTCCCAAGCGCTGAGATTACAGGTGTGTGCCACCATGTCTGACACTTATAAACTATTACTATATGTGAAGTACTTTTGGTGTTTTCTACTGTTCTATTAAAAGAACAAAAACCCTGTTTATATGCTAGGAATGAGTGGAAACTGGTTATTCTACGTAAGAGGTTCTTTTCCAATGTGGTGGTTAATGCCTACAGTTGTAGCTACGTGGGAGACTGAAGAAAGAGCACTGTAAGTTGTTCTGTTGTTTTGAACAGCATTTCACCAAGTAGTGCAGGCTGGCCTGAACTCGTCATGATTCTCCTGCCTCACCTTCCCGAGTGCTGGGATTACAGACGTGTGCGACTATTTCTGGTGAGAATAGCAAGTTTGAGGGCAGCCTGAGCAATTTAGTGAGACCCTGTCTAAAAATATAAAAAAGGGCTGCAATGGGCCTATAATCGCAGCAGTCAGGAGGCTGAGGCAGGAAGATGGACATGAGTTAGAGGCCAGCCTGGGCTACAAAGCAAGACTCTGCTGCAAAGAAACAAGAGGAGGGGAGGGAGGCCGGGATGTAGCTTAGCGGTGAGCCTGTGGATTCAATCTCCAGTACTGTGGGTATGGTGGGGTATTTTTTTTTCTTCTGTTAAAGTGTGTCCCATGGATGTAGTTCTTGGTTCTTTGTGTGTTTTTGTTCTTTGTGACATTCTTGGTATTTCAACGTTAATTTCAAAATCTACATTCCTTTCCCCCCAACTTTTTGAAGCCATGTAAAGGCATGTATACATATTCTAATGATGCACAGAACACCCTCTCATGACCTGTATTTTTTGGGTGGGAGTGGGGGGGTACTGGGAATCGAATTCAGGACCTCATGCTTCCCAGGCAAGCTGTGCCACTGAGCAAAACCCTGGCCCCTTATGACTTACATTTGTATTTAATAGTACATTTTTATTTTTAGAAACTTTTTTGGAGACAGGTCTTACTGGCCTTGAGTTTACAATGTAGCCCAGGCTGGCTTGGAACTCTCACTGATCCTCCTGCCTCAGCCTCCAGAGTGCTAGGGTTATAAGGGTGCAGCCCCATGCCTGGCGATGCTGTTTTTGGACCTTACTGACCTCTTTTCTTTTGAGACAGGGTCTCACTATGTAGTCCAGGCTGGCCTCAGACTTGGGTGGTGATCCTCAGTCTCCCTAGTGCTGGGATTACAGGTGTGTGCCACCACACTCTGCTGCTTTTGTTGTCATCTTGAGACAGGGTCTTGCCGCGCAGCTCAGGCTGGCCTTGAGCTCAGCCTCCAGGTTACTGGCGTTGCAGGTGTGTGCCACCACTCCCGGTGTGCTTGTTTCTTCTCGACTCATTTGTACCTTTACTCATGCTTGTCTTAGAACTGGGAGAATCCCCTTTTATTTAGTTCCTTCTTACAGAAGTGTTCCCTGATTGAATTAATTCTGTGTTAGAATCGTCACACTTCTGCTTAGATCTACAGCATTGTTTAGCGCGTGTGTGTTGTAAGCAGACTCAGGGCAGTGATTTTGTCTGTTTTCCGCAGTAGCTACTTAGTGCTGTGAGAAACACGAGCATTCAGCCTTGCTCACTCACTCACCTGCCTCCTGCCTGGTTGTCGTCAGTGGCCTTGCTCAGCAGCATCCCTCGCCCTGAGCGCGATTACTGGGGAGTGTGTGCAAACACGGCCACATGGTGGGCCTCACCTTCCATGACTGAGTCAGAAGGGGCCTAAGCATTTGCCTGCTGCTGCTGGCTCAGGGGCCACATTCTGAGAATGACTGGGCTAAATGAGGAGCTCACTCTGCTCTCCTCCCCTCCCCTCCCCTGTTCTCATTCTTCAGGTAGGGAAGGCGTACGAACTACTCAACTGTGACAAGCACAAGTCTATGTTGCTGAAGAACGGGCGGGACCCCGGGGAAGTAAGACCAGACATCACCCACCAGGTAACTTGGGCTCCTGAGCCTGGGCCTCTCAGGGAAGGGGTGGCAGCAGGACGCTGAGGTGCGTGGTCCTCACTGGCCTGGCCTTTGCCTTTGTCAGAGCTTGCTGATGCTGATGGACAGCCCGCTGAACCGGGCCGGCCTGCTGCAGGTGTACATCCACACGCAGAGGAACGTGCTCATTGAAGTCAACCCCCAGACTCGGATCCCCAGGACGTTTGACCGCTTCTGCGGCCTCATGGGTGAGCAGAACAGGACCTCAGAGTTAAGGATGACCTCAGCAGCAGGGAGGAGGGGAGGGGGAATGAGACCTTTAGAGGACCGGTTTTCTCGGTTTTCTAACTGGGAGAGGACGTGACTGGTGCTAAAGCAGAGACTTGCTGTGTTGTGCTTCTGCACGCGAGGAAAGTCTGCTGTCCTTGGAGTAGGTTCCTGGTTGAGAGGAGAAAGGAATTTGAAGCCATCACTGCTGCTGGCTCCAGTGCTGCCCTGGTTGTCCACACGTAGGAGCAGTGTGGTATGGGCACATGGCACCCACCTTACCTGGTAGCTTTCTGGTTAGGAAGCTGGACAGAGCGGAGTCACCACCTAGTTCTGTTTTTTAAACTTTGAGACAGGGTCTTACTATGTATTCCTGGTTGATCTTGAACTCACTCTGTAGTCCAGGCTGCCCTCAAATTTGTGGTGATCCTCCTATCTCAGGAGGCTTCTGCCTAGTTCTGAATCCCGTTTTTCCTCCTAGTTCAGCTTTTACACAAACTGAGCGTCCGAGCAGCTGACGGCCCGCAGAAGCTTTTAAAGGTGAGGTACTGAAACCCACAGCGTGGGTAGGGCTTGGGGAATCCTTGGAGCTGATTTTCCTTTTTTCTTCAGGTAATTAAGAACCCAGTGTCTGATCATTTCCCAGTTGGCTGTATGAAAATTGGCACTTCTTTTTCCATCCCGGTCATCAGTGATGTGCGCGAGTTGGTGCCGAGTAGTGACCCTATTGTTTTCGTGGTGGGGGCCTTTGCCCATGGCAAGGTAAGGTTTGGGCTCAACTCTGAGATCCCTCAGAGCTGAGGCTTAGTAAGAATTGCAAGAGTGGTTAGCGATTGCATACCGGCAAGTAGAGGGTAGAGTTGCACCTAGAAGACAGACGGAGGTCCCACTTCCTATGCCAGGAAGGCTGCTTGCTTGTAGCAGACAAAGCCAGATCTTCATGCTCTTTAGGGAAATGCTAGCTTGGCTGCAGTTTTCCTTTGCTGAAGAAAGGCTGAGCTCTCAAGCTGCAGTTGACTGATGGGACTGTTGTCTCCTCAGGTCAGCGTGGAGTACACGGAGAAGACAGTGTCCATCAGCAACTACCCCCTCTCCGCTGCCCTCACCTGTGCCAAGCTCACCACAGCCTTTGAGGAAGTGTGGGGGGTGATCTGACGGCAGCAGAACCTGGTTCTGAACTGAAAGACTCTTGGCCTCCTGGCCCTGCTATGACGGACCAACCCTTTTGCATGGAGCCCGGAAAGGTCACGCCGTACATTTGCTTTCCATTTGTCCTATAAATGTATTTCTTTCAAACCTGGTTGTTTTGGGTTTCTAAGCTTAGCGGAGTGTAACGATATCAGTTGTTCTCAGACTTCAGGGTAGACGTGAGGTCACAATTGGCACTCTTGGTTCATGCTGGGCTGTGAAAGCAACCCTGGAATTCTTATACTCTAAAGGAGACAACCCTGAGATTTTGGCCATGTGCGCACTGAGAAGAACTGTGTATGAAAGAAAGCAATGGATGCCAGCAGTGAAAAATCCACAAACAAGTGATTTTATCTGGTACAGTTCCAAGATAGAAAAGTGGAGCAGGTGGGGCCGCGTACCCTCTCCTCCCCCATGGGGGCGGTGGCACAGACAGTTGTAGGAAATTGGCAGAAGAACAGCAGAGTCCCGGCTAGAGGGGAGAGATAAGGCAACGTGCGTGGGGGAGCACGGGGGACAAGGCCCCCGGCTCCTCCCACAAAAGCCTCCCCTTTGGCCGCCGTGGCAGAGGCACAGCTGGGAGCACACGGCTTCCGTCTCCTGGCTTTCTGTGCTCCGACGAGAGAGTGCTGTGAGAAAGGGCCAAGTAGTTTCTGCACCAGTCCTGCTCTAGGCCGCCTGCAAGACAAGATGTGAGACTGCAAGCTGGTCCTGGGGCCTGGTCTCTGTTGCTGTCCCGCAGCTTCCTCTTAGTGGCCTCAACGAGTTAGCGGTCCTCAGTGCCCCACGCTGGGACCCAAGAGCCCGGCTACCTTGAATTCACCCCAGATTTCTGCTTCTGTCCTTTGCTTCCCAGTCTGTGGCTCTAGCCTGTACCCCACTAGCTTCAGCACAGCTGTGGGATATTTACCAGAGAAACCGGTTATTCCATCTTCTTTAACTTCTCTTTCCTTGGCACCAGTGCTTTGTGGATGTAAGGCAATGTGAATAGTAGGCTCAAGAAGAAGACGTGGCCGAGAAAGTAGACAGATTTATACACCTGTGGCGGGAGAAGCCGGTGAGCTAGGTATGGGTCACAGTGTGTCCCGGATGCCTGAGCTCCCCGGGTCCTCGGGCAGCCTCACGGACCTCCCCTCACCTTAAACCACTTGTCCCACGTGAAGAGGCAGAAGGCAGTCATGGAGTAGCCCATGAAGAGCCAGTGGATGGTCTGCTGCACCACGTAGAAGAAGGGCTGCAGGGCGGTGATGTCAGCCAGGCTGTGGAGGGTCGGGCTGCTTTGGATGAGGGCGGCGACCTGGGGGGAAGGAGAGCAGGTGTCAGTGCCTTGTCCCCTCCTCTTCCTCCTCGTCACGTGCCCCCTTGTGGCCAACCTGCTTTTCCACAATGACGATGAGGAACTCCATCTGGAAGCAGACCAGGTATCCTGAGTGCAGGCCATGCCAGAGGGCCAGGAACAGCAATGAGAGACCATGGGACAGCTGTTTATTTCCAAGGAACTTGAGGCGTTTGAAGAAGTAACTGGAGGGAAGAGGTTGGATGAGCTTCAGGATCTGCTCCCCACCCGTACTACCCTGCTATGGGCTCTGAGTAGGGCAGCAGCTGGCTGTCACTTGTGGCCCCTGGGGGTTTGGGAGTGCTGATGCCCGCTTTAGAGACAGCTAGTTGGCAGGGTGACCTCAGGTGAGCCACTCGCTTGTGCAGGTAGAGATAGCCTACCAAGTGCCTGGCGCAGAACGTTCAGGGCCAAGGGGCCATCGTTTTCAAGCTGCTTGTGCTCAGGGCAGTGAGGGTGTGAACTAGGGAGAGGACTGCTCAGCAGTTAGAGCTTGAGGCACTTCTGTGGGATGTCTGGGGTGTGGACTTGGGACAGAAGGATTGAGTCACAGAAGATTCTACCCACACTCAGCCTCACCCCACACCGGGAGGAGCAATGGGCAGAGCTTAGCGTCAGCCCCACACTTGCTTACCGAGCCACCCAGGCGTTGGTGTTGATGTTGAAGGAGGCAATGGTGCCATTGAACTGGGGAGTTGTCTCAAAGAGCCACACCTTCATGTTGGCACAAGCGTCCCACTTGGCTTCTCCGTCTTCTCCAAAACCATTGAAGCCCAGCCCCGTCAAGATGCATACTCCTTCCTGAGGCAAGAGAAGGCTCAGGGTCCTGGCTCCTCCCCGCCCTAGGAGGCCCGCAGCCATCTGCACACGAGCCTGGGCCGTCGTTGCTACTTACTGTGACCAGCCAACAGGTGACGTATTTGTACAGCACAAACTTGCCCCAGATCAGCATGTACATGCAGCGGAACCAGAGAGAGCGGTTCTTGAGGGAAGAGAGCATGTGTGAGGCCGAGCACGCAGGTTTGCGAGCACTTGTCCCCTTCAGACTCGGCTGAGTTCGTCAAGGTGCAGCCCTGGGTGCCCACCAGTCTGGCCTCACTGCTTTTCTCACAGGCTGGGTGGGATGGGAAGAGAATTCTCAAAACATCCACCCACTCCCCTCGAGAGCCCCAGATGCAGGTCTGTCCTTCGCTTGTCTGTTGTCTGCTTTCCTGGAAGTGAAATGCTAGGGACCTTAAAGGTCTGCAGTCTGTGGTGACCTACCCAGAATGGGGAAGGGACTGCTGCACTGAGCTAATGCCAGCACTGTCCCCTTTGGACTTCCTAGAGGCCCCCAAACTTGTCAGCTGAGCAGGAAACAGGCCGGAGTCAGCCCGCTGTGCCCATGGAGCTGCCGTGTGTAATGAAGCAAACTAAGCGTGGCTCCAGTTGCTCAGTGTGGGCTGGCATGTGTTCTGGCCCTGCTGGCACTGACCCCGGCTCTCACAGATGGCATCACCACCACCCCTGCTACCTACGGAGTCCTGGCCAGGCCGATGCTGTTCAAGAGGCACCCACCCTGCACTGTGGTGGCCTGGCCTGCGCCACTCACTTCGTAGTCCTCAGAGAGCAGGTAGTCCTCTGTGATGTGCGGGCTGAGCAGCGTGTGACCCACCAGGTAGATAAGGCCCAGGCTCAGGCGCTTCAGAGCAGGTATGGTGCTGCAAAGGAAGAAGTGGGGTCATGGGAAGGGGCCGGCTGTTCTACCCCAGTCACAGAGAGTCAGGTCTGGCTGTGGGCACAGGAAAAGCACTGCTGCCCGGAGTGGACACCACTTTGGAGACAGCTGTGTGGCGCTGTGCGAATGGTGCCTGACAGCTGTGCCTACAGGAAGGGCAGGCGGGTGGACAGCAATAGTGGCCATCACCGTTTCTTCCTAAGTTGATGCCAAGACTCAGGCTGGCAAGTTGTCAGCAAAGGAATTCTTCTGGTCGCTTTTGAATTTTCTACCAATATATATTCATATATAGTTTTTCACTGTTTATACACATTTTTATATACTTAAAAAGTCCTTTTTTTCAGCTGGGGGTGGCGGCACATGCCTGTAATCCCAGCACTCCGGAGGCTGAGACAGAAGGATCACGAGTTCGAGGCCAGCCTGGGCTATAAAGTGAGCGCAAAGCCAGCCTGAACTGCACAGCCAGACCCTGTCTCAAAGACTTTGACACACACACACAAAAAAATCCTTTTTTCCCCCACAGCAGTGGGGACCGAACTCATGGAGCACTGAGCTACATTCCCAGCTCTTATATTCTGAGACAGGGCCTTGTTAAATTGCCCAGGCTGGCCTTTTGCCTCAGCCTCCGAAGTAGTTGAGGTTACAGGCATGTACTACCACACTTAGCTTTTTCTTAAAAAAAAAAAAAAAAAGAGAAAATAGGCTTTCAAGTCAGAGACATGACTACTTTGGGTAAAATCCTATGGCATAAAAAGGAATGTTTTTATCATGTACACCGTGGCACATGGTAGTATTCCTATGCTGAGGCAGGAAGATAGTAAGTTCAAGGTCAGCCTGAGGTACATGGGGAGACTTGTCTCAAAAAACAATACAAAAATTTTAATGTTTGTAATCTGGGCTGAAAAGGCCACTAGGAGCACAGCCTGGGGTCTGAGAGTCATGGTCCTCATGCAGCGCCAGGCTGAGGAAGCTGCTTCAGAAGAGACTGCACGGGGTTTGTGCCCAGAGAGCACGGTTACCTGTTTGGCATCTTCCCTGGCGTGTCCGTCAGCTTCCCCTGCACCAGCTTCATGTAGTGGTTCATGGAGAACTGGGGACCTACCAAGAATGCCCCATAGAAGTAGGAGAAACCAGCAACTTCCAGAAGGGAGGGGACGCCACAGAAAGCATACTTCTGCTGCTCAGCAGTCAACGAGCTCTGTGCCAAGAGAGAGTGGAAGGTTCAGAACACCCTGGCACTTCTGTGCGGGAGCAAGGCCAGGTGCTTCACATAGCGCCCCCTGCTGGGACTGTCTGTCTTGTGGAAAAAGGCTGCTCAGTGTGGAAAGGAGTGTGGGTGGGTGGTTTAGTAACAGCTGGTTGTTGCTATCATGGTCTCTTGTGGCTCTGGTCTCTGTGCAAGAGCTGGGTCCTGGGTGGGTTGAGATTTGTGGGTCCTTGCCCAGTGCACTCTGACACATGGATCACAAGCTGGGAGCTGAGACACAGGCTCTGGCCCTGGGATCCGGGTCCACCTTGGGAACAACAGCCTTCCTCCTCCCTCGGGTTAGGCTGTGAGTCTCTCTGCAGTAGAACGGGTACTTACCTGATCTTTCCCTCCATCAAAGTAGTCAACAGCCAAACCTGACAGAGAGAGAAGGGGTGGGTAGAGCAGAGGGAGAGGACACAGGACATGGCCCGCGCCCACGTGCAGGCAGCTGTGTGCTGGGTGACACCAGGACATGTGTGGCCCTTGGGGCGGGCCCACCACCTACCAATCAGCTTCAGCGTCAGGACACAGTGTGGCATCGTCCACTTGATATCGTAGTTGCCGGTGGCAGTGTAATAATATCCAGCAAGAAGGTAGGCCTGGGGGGAGGTAGGACACCATCACTACGAGGTCTTCCTTGCTCTGAAAGCCCTAGTATTTTCTCATTCTTTCCCTTCTCCTGGTCTTATCGTGAAAAGCTCTAAGAAGTTCCTACAAATGAGGACAATAAACCTATAAAGGGAAAAGATGGGCTCAGGTTTCTCTGCAAAATGGGGCTAATCTGAGATGACAGGCTAAATACTCCCTCTCTCTGGGGTCTTGCTATGCAGCCCAGTTTGGCCAAGAACTTGCAGTGATCCTCCTGCCTCAGCCTCCTGAGTGCTGGGATCACAGGTGTGTGCCACCACACCTGGCTTTTGCCTTGCCTTTAAGGCAGAAAGGGTGCCTCCCATATCCTTCTTGAGGTGAGCAGCAGGTTCCTGTCATGCTCTGCAGATGAAACATCGGGCCTGTGCTAAGTGACCCACCAGAAGGCAGGCTGTGAAGGAGGAGGGTTAGAAGTCAGGTGTCCTAGTTCACTGCTTCTGTACCACAGTCCCCTGCCCCTAAAACTGCTGCCAGCTGTGACCTGAGTCTTCAGGGAGAGACATTTATTTACCATCTGCAAGCAAAAGGTGGTGAGGACGGCAGTGACGGTGCGGCCCATCAGTCGGAGGATGAGGAACTGAAGCACAATACAGAGCAGGGAGTGGTAGAACTGGCACCCTGGAGGCAGGGAGAGAGCACAGCTGAGCCTGGTCTGCTACATCCCCACCTCCCTGAGGCTTGCAGCAAGGAGGGCACAGGAAGAAAACCCTTCAGCCACGTGTGCTGAGCACGCCTGTGATCCCAGCACACTGAAGGGCTGAGGCAGGAGGATCACCCTGTGTTCCAGGCCAGTCTGGGCTCCTGCGTGAGGTGAACGCCAGCCTGATAGGAACTTTTCTCCCAAGAATCTCAGATTTGGAGGAAGGGATGCAAGTTAGTTAATTGTAGAAACACGGGGACTATCAAGGTGTTCCTTGGTTTGCACTGAGGTGGATTCTACGCGGGGACTCCTTGAAGTTGTCATCAGCACAGCCCCAGCAGAGAAGTGCCACTCCTTTGGTGGTGGGCTACAAGGGTATGATCCTCAAAGTGGCTTTATTTATTCATCATCACTATTTTTTTTTGAGACAGGGCCTTACTATGTAGTCCAGGTGGAAGTTTATTTATTCTTCTAGTGTTGGAGATGGAACTAGGCTGCATGCATGCTTGGTTGGTAACTGTTTTACCAGTGAGCCACATCCCCTAGCCCTACACTTACTTTTTAAATGAAAAACTGTTATTAGTTAGGCATGCTGGCACATGCCTGTAACCCAGGCACAATGGGAGGCTGAGGCAGGAAGATGCAAAATTTGAGCACAGGTTGGGCAACTTAGCGAGACCCTGTCTCAAAAAAAAAAAAAAAAGAGCTGGGGAG